>PVKS010037170.1:0-18820 GCA_004027875.1 Aplodontia rufa | reverse complement strand
CCACCGTGTTTTGAAGCTTCCGTCCAGCCATAGGCCAAGAGCTGACCCGTCCATTAGTTGTTGAGGGCCCCACCGGCCCCTGAGTGAGGGCCTTGCGAGATGCTGGGGGCCATCTCAGCAGACTGCTGGGTATGGGGAGGGTAAGGACATAGTCGCTGGTGTTGGTGGGGTTCCTGAGGGTCCCCCCCTTTAAGTTTGTGACAGCATGCACAGATAAGAGACCGTTGGTCTAGTGGGAGTCCAGGACTTTCCTAAACTATAGGAAGAGGAGGGGCACAAAGGTCCCTTAGGCAAGTCACCACGCTACATAGGTAGCAGGAGAGCTGTGCTGCGGGCATGCGCCCCCAGAGTGTGCAGCAGAGGCTGTGTGAGGGTGTGGGCGAGCCACATGCACTGCGTGGGCACCAGCAGCTCGGCCCTGACTCCTGGTGTGGCGTACGGTTGGGTGCAGGGCAGCTGCCTCCTGAGTTTGCCTTGTTGGGCCTAACACTACTTTGTAGCTTCAGCATTTTCAAAAATTTCCTTCGCTTTTTGCTTAAGATTGGCCACATCCCTTTCCTGTTAGAGGACTGAGACAAGAGGCCAACCCTGCAGGATCTACTTTGCATGTTCCTTAGACACTGCTGTCCAAGGCAGTAGGTCACTCAGCGAGCCCTTGCTTTGAACCTGGCTGGAGGATGGCCCCAAGCATCAGTGTGACCCAGCCCACTTTCCCGGACCTGCTGCAGGACCCTGCCCCAGGACCCGCAGCTGAGGGTCAGTGGGGTGGAGAGCAGTTAGGGGTGCGTTCTTGGCGGGGGGCAGAGCTTCAGGAGGTGGGGCGGCCGTGGGCCTGGAGCTCTGTTAGGGCACAGGTCCTGACTGGGCAGCGTTGGTCCTGGCTGAGAGGCAGCTGGGATTTTCCAGGTTGGAGCTCTGCAGGGGCCTTGGTCACGTCTCCAGATGAAAGAGCGTCCATCCTGTGACCAGGGATGAGCCTAGGCAGCTCGTCACCCCACCGGTGAGTTTCCGGTGGCTCTGTCCTGTCGTTTCTGGGACCCAGCGTGCTGTGGTTCTGTCTACTGTTTTTCTTTCGCTACTGAGGATGGAACCCAGGCTGCTTTACCACTGGGCCACATCCCTAGCCCTCTTTCATTTTTATTTTTTATTTTTTAAGAAACAACTATTTAGTTTTTCACATGGCCTTAGTTGCTCCAACACTTAGTTGTGTACGTGGTGCTGGGGTTTGAACCCGGGTCCTTGTGCTTGCCAGGCAAGCGCCGAAACCCCTGAGCCACCTCTCCAGCCCTATTTTTAATTTTTGAGACAGGGTCTTACACACTTGCTTTTGGCCTCACTTAATTTGCTGAGGCAGGCCTTGAACTTGCCTTTCCATATGGTGTGTGCCGCCCCCCTCCTGGCTTCCTCCTGGTTTCTTCTGTGTGTGCATGGGCGCGTCAGGAGGGCACTGGGTCTCGTTCAGTTTCTTCCACTGCCACAGGTCTTCCATTTGGGGATGTTTGCTCATTAGTTGGAACAGGTTGCTGGAGGCTGGCCTCCCAGGCCTGGACCTCCCAGCCTCCCTATCCCCTTGCAGTGCTGTGACCCAGGCCCGTCTTGGACAGTTGGCGGGTGCCACCTGGTGGTCACTGTCATCTCCTTGTGTTCCCGGTTGGTGCATGTGTATGGGAGAGGGAGAGGCCTTTGGTAGGGGAGGCCTGGGTGGGCTCCGATGACACAGGCCCCCCTTTGCTGGGCAAGACCTTTGGGTCCTTCCTTGGAGGGCACCTTTTCTCAAACGAGTTCACATTGGTGCTTGCGCCTGAAGCCAGTACTACAGGTTCACTAGTGCTCTCCCATGTCAGTTGCCGTCCTTTCTGACAGAAGACGATCAGGGAGCTTGAAAGGCACAGCAACAGGCTGTTGGTGTGTCCTGTCCAGCCAGACCATGGTCAGCATCAGCTCCAAAGCAGTGGCAGGGGAATTCCCTCAAGAGTCTGCCCCAAACCATCTGAAGACGGGGCCGGGTGGGATTCTAAGGAGCACGCTTTACATGCTGGGGAGACCTGTGCCAAGCGTTTCTCAGGGGAGCTCTCAGAATGCTCTGGTCATCCTTGTGCAGACTGAGAAGGAGGAGGTTTTACCCAGCTGCGTCCCCACAGGGGGTCGGGTTGGGAGCTTCAGGAATTGGCGGTGGGTGGCTGATGTCTGCATGACATGGCAAGGCCAGTCTCCCAGTGTTTTCCAGCAACTACCTCAGCCCTGGGCGTGTTCAGAACTGCAGCCTGGGTTCAAGCCTGTGAGGAACACGTGCTGGCCGGTTTTAGAGGACAGGGTGACACTGAGTTTCTCAGTCAACACAGAAGGAAAAGGGGGAGTGGGGAGCCCGCTCTGCCCCACGCAGGAAGACACTGATCCCAGCTGTCCGCCCTGCCAGATGTCCAGAGTGCTGCAGAAGGATGCGGAGCAGGAGTCGCAGATGAGAGCGGAGATCCAGGACATGAAGCAGGAGCTCTCCACTGTCAACATGATGGACGAGTTTGCCAGATACGCCCGGCTGGAAAGGAAGATCAACAAGATGACGGACAAGCTCAAGACCCATGGTACTGCAGTGAGTGGGTGGCCAGGGGGGCACAGAGCTGGGGTTCACGGAGGGGCCTTCGTATGTGGATTTCGAGAAGAGGCTCCCTTCTTAGGTGTTCTGAGTGTGGACAGCAACTTGGTCTGTCTGGAGGACCCAGCAGTGATCATTAGCTCCTCCCTGCGTGCCGCTCAACCTTTGCTTTCTGACCCAGAAACATTTGGGAACCTTTCAGATTTTCTTCAGAGTCAACTTCGCAGCTTTGCATTTTCATTTTCTGAGAGAAGCCTAGAACAGATCTTGTAATGGATGTCCAGGGCTTCCCTGCTCTCCAGGAATTGCTCAGCAGCGTCCTCATCCCAGGGTAGACCTCAGGGTTCCTGTGCTGAGAGGCCCTGCTGGCCTGTGCAGCCTGGGGACAAGCTGGACTCCCGCTCTAGGGTGTACGTTGGGAGGAGAGTTCAGTACTGTTGACAGTGACAGATGCACTAGAAAAAGAACCTCTGCTTTAGGTCAATAGTTTCAAGGGTTTTCAGAAGTGAAGCTTTCCCAGCCTCATGCTCTGAGGGTGAGATACTGAGTGACTTCTAAGCAATTGTGTTTTAGCCGGGTGGGGCACGCCAGTAATCCAAGCAAGTTGAGAGGCTGGGACAAGAGGATTGCAAATTCAAAGCCACCCTCAGCAACTTAGTGAGATTCTGTCTCAAAATAAAAATATATGTATAAAAAAGGGCTGGGGATGTGGCTCAGTGCTTAAGAGCCCCTGGGTTCAGTCTTGGTACCAATAAATAAATAAATACGTAAATAAAAGTTTTGCTTTATATTTCTAAATAAAGTGAGTGGCTGTTCTAACTGTAATTGGAAAATTTCACGAGGGAAACATTTCTGGGTTTGGGTGATTTCTGCCATCTTCAGGTCTGCCACCATTTTCACCCCGCTTCTCTCTTCCCTTTCAGTGAAAGCACGGACAGCTCAACTAGCCAAGATAAAATGGGTCATAAGCGTGGCTTTCTACGTCCTGCAGGTCAGTGTACCGTATCCTGTCCTGGGCTTTTGCTGCTGGGGCTGGACTGGCCTCCAGATGCTGGGAACTTGGGCTTTTCACGTTAAGCTGCTGTGTCACGGGGTCCTGCCAGCTTGTGACTCTGAACACCATAAACTTCTAATCACACCAGCAGAGAGCCTTCTGTGGGTCCGGCTTGTTAGACTGGGGCTGTGGCAAATGGATTCTGAAGTGCCCTTGTGGAAGCCACGCTGCGCCTGCTCCAGCCCGCTTTGAAGGGCCTGGGGACGGTGTTGAGTTGTTTCCTGGTGTGCACGGTCTTGCTCTGCCCTCAGGCAGGCAATGGCACTGGTCAGATCGCTGGTCAGCTCGGCTGCGTGGCTTCCACAGAGCTCCTCTGCTGTGTGAGATCCTGGCTGCTGCCGGAGGGCGCCTGCAGCCTGCAGCCGCTTGGGAGGAGGGTCACGGTACGCGCGGTCTTTGCTGAGGTGAAGGATTCAAACCAGCCCCCAGACCGGGTTTTGGGGTGCAGCAGAGTGCACAGGGCTGGTTTCACAGACACAGGGGTTTGCCCAGATCCGCTCTTTTGGTCTGCTCATTTTAGTAGCATATCCAAGACGACGAAGGGGACAGAAAACCATTCTTCAGTTCCCCCCACCTTTGAAGCTTGGAGAGGTTCACCTCTGCACTGCAATGCGGGAGAGTTAGCTCCTTTCTCAAGGATCTCGGGCGTGTGAGTGCTTTTGTCTGTCCCAGGTGTATTCAGCTGTGGTTCAGCTAATCAGAATCAGGTGGAAGAGCAGAATAGCTGCCTTCTGCAAGAACTTGGCGAGTTCGTCAGCTCCCTTGCACGGTGTGTGCATGGATGCAGAAGGAAGCAGCGAGGCGCAGCGCCCAGAAGGCTTTCCTCATTGGCAGTGTGTGCTGGGCATCCTCACGCACCCCTCTGAACTACACTTTCTGCCTCACGGCTGCAGCACTAGAGAACAGAGGCTGTGCTTGTTCTGTTGGTTGCAGGGGCTGGGTTGACAGGGTTGGGGTCCTCGACATCCAGTTCAGTGTGTTGCTGTCCTTTCTCCTGTGGTGTCGTGAGATGGTTTGACTCACTGGAAGTGTCTTTCCAGGCTGCCTTGATGATCTCGTTCATTTGGAAGTATTATTCTGTCCCCGTTGCTGTGGTGCCGAGTAAGTGGATAACACCACTAGACCGCCTGGTAGCCTTTCCTACTAGAGTGGCAGGTAAGAGCTTGTGGAAGGTACATGGAGGCTAGAGTAGGCCATTCAGAGGTGTGGTGGGGGATTCAGTGAGCTGGCATTGCTACACCATCTCTCCACGAGCTGTGGTTTGTCCTAGCCTTGTGCAAGACTTAACAGTGGACAAGCTGGAGGCTAGAGAAGCATGTCCAGGGTCGAATCAGCTGAGTTCTGCTTCCAGAAACCAGGCCAAGCTCATGGAGCCCGCTGCCCCATTTATTGACCTCCTCTGGTTCCCAGAGTCTGTGTCTTCAGTCCTCAGTGTGATTGGCCTTTCTGTGCACTTGCGGCTGTTGGCTCCCTTGTGTTTGAAAGGTAACCTCCTTTGGATGTTAAGACTAGTACATGTCTTTGTAGAATGATCAGAAATATAGGAACAATTAGACAAACCAACAAACAAAAAAACAACCTGAGCTGCGTGCAGTGGCTCATGCTTATAACCCCAGTAGCTCAGGAGGCTGAGGCAGGAGGATCATAAGTTCAAAGCCAGCCTCAGCAACTTAGTGAGATCATAAGCGACTTAGCCAGATTCTATCTCAAAAAATAAAAAGGGCTGAGATGTGGCTCAGTGATTAAGATCCCTGGATTCAATTCTTGGTACCAAAAAACCAAAAAAATCCCCACTACTTATGTAATGCCTCTTATAGTAGTATGCTTTTTCCAGTCTTTTTTTCCACTTATTTTGATGTAGTTAAGAACATTTGGGGGCTGGAGCGGTGGCTCAGTGGTGGCAGCACTTGCCAGGCATGCACGAGGACCCGAGTTTGAACCCCAGCACCATATACACAGCTAAGTGTCAGCAACGGAAGCCACGTGAAAAACTAAAATTCTTTCTCTCTTGCTGTCCCTCTCTCTTTATTATTATTATTATTATTATTATTTTTTTTTTAAAAGAGCATTTGGTACATACCAGTCTATGCTTCTGTTTCCTGGAAGTTGGGAAGGCCATAATCAAGGTGCTGCAGGCTTGATGTCTGACAAGGCTCATTTTCTGGTTCATTTCTGGCTCATTTCTGGCCCCTTGCTTTGTCCTCACGTGGTGGAGTAAAGCAAGAGTCTATCTGTCTGGTTTCTTTCAGAGCGCCACCTATGATCTCACTGCCTCCCAAAGACCAGGCGTCTTAACATTATTCTCACCCTGGGGGTTAGGGCTTCAAAATGTGAATTTGGGGAGTACAAACATGTAGGCAATAGCACTGTATCAATGAGGTTTTTTTTTTTTTTTTTTTTTTTTTTTCTCCTTGTCTTTCCTTGGGGAGAGAGAAGAAAGAGAGAATCACCTTTATTTTTTTATCTGGCCTTTGTTTCTCTGACACTTAGTTGTGTGTGTGGTGCTAGGGTTTGAACTGGGTTCTTGTGCATGCCAGGCAGGTGCCAGCTGCTGAGCCACCGCTCCAGCCCTGTAGGTTCTTTGCCGGGGAAGTTTCTTATGTTCTCACAGTTTGCTAATCATAGTAATGCGTCTTTCTGGCAAGAAAGGGAAACTCATGCCAGTGTCTGTTGTGTAGTGTAATTTCTGCTTAGTAAGCAATGCAGCCCTGTGGATCTATAGGAAGCTTGACAAATTTGTTTTTTATTTCTATGTTTTGGTACCAGGGGTTGAACCCAGGGGTGCTTAACCATTGAGCCACATCCCACCTCCCCAGCCCTTTTTTTTTCTTTTTTAAATAAAGAGAGAGGGACAGTGAGAGAGACAGAGAAAGAGAGAAACAACTTTATTTAGTTTTTCACATGGCCTTAGTTGCTCCAACACTCAGTTGTGTACATGGTGCTGGGGTTTGAACCCGGGTCCTCGTGCTTGCCAGTCAAGTGCTGAAACCGCTGAGCCACCGCTCCAGCCCCTCCCCAGCCCTTTTTAGATTTTATTTATTTATTTATTTATTTATTTATTTTTTTAAGAGAGAGGGACAGTGAGAGAGACAGAGAAAGAGAGAAACAACTTTATTGAGTTTTTCACATGGCCTAAGTTGCTCCAACACTCAGTTGCGTACGTGGTGCTGGGGTTGAACCCGGGTCCTCGTGCTTGCCAGGCAAGCGCTGAAACTGCTGAGCCACCGCTCCAGCCCTAGATTTTATTTTGAGATGGGGTCTTGCCGAGCTACTGAGGCTGGCTTTGAACTTGCAATCCTGTTGCCTCAGCCTCCTGAGCCACTGGGATTACAGGTGTGTGGCAGCACACCTGGCTCAAGTTTGACAGATTTGACCCATGAACTTAGTCTTTCCTAGCCCAGCATTGCTTAGAAAGAATTGCGGTCCTGTAACTTCCTCTGAGTTGAAGTTGACAAGGACGTGGCCAGCCTGTGGCATGCTCTTACTTTCAATCTCTCTATTTTCAGGTGGTGTTGGAATTACCTGTTGGATTTTAGTCTGTAACAAAGTTGTGGCAATTGTACTTCACCCTTTCAGCTGAGAAGGAAGATGGATACAGCTGTGGGACTGACTGTGTTTTGTATTGGGGACTGAACTCAAGGGCTGTTTTACCACTGAGCCACATCCCCAGACCTTTTCATTTTTTGTTTTGAGACAGGGTCTTGTTAACTTGCCCAGGCTGGCCTCAACCTTACATCCTTCTGCCTCAGCCTCCCCAGTTATGGGATTACAGGTGTGTACCACCATACCTGGCCCAGCTATGAGACTTTAAAAAATGATTTTCTTATTAGGTTAAAAGTCTTATTGACATTTATTCAAACAAAGAAACAAACAAACAAACTGAAAAGACCAAAAGTACATGGGTTAGTTGTTTTGTGAGATTCTTGTCAGAGTCAGGCCCGCCGGAAATGTGCGCATCGTGCACTGTAACACCACACGTATCAGAAATGTATCAAGTAAACGAGGCGTCTCCTTGCTGTTACTTAGGATCTGCACTCTTGGCACATTTTGGCTCTGTTACCACCTGGAAAGTCGGAATTTTCTAACAACTTAAGTACTTTTAAACCCAGTTTAGAAAGTAATTTAATTTTATTGTCATTACTAGAACTTGAAAATTTGCTTTTTAGTCTCATGTAGTACAACTGAAAGAGTAACATTAATGGACATGGCTTGTTCTTTTTTTCTGTTTAAAGTGTCATTCGTTGGATGAACCTTTGTACAATATGTATTATCTGCTTATTTGGAACTGTTAGTTTTTCATTACAGTGTTTTGTAAATTACCGATGAGACCATAATGCATTGTTATGTCACTGAATTTTCTTTTATGTGTAACACATTTCAAGTGAAGTATATTTTATAAGCATTTAATATTTATGCTCTGTAAAATGGAACAAAGTTAAAGTAGGGAGTCTGGGTTAATGTGCGCTGTCTGGGCTCTGCAGTGTGGTCTGCTCGGTGTGTTCTTTAGAGGCACTTTTCCTGATTAGAATATTTGCAAGTGCTTGTGGGACTACTTGTAGCCGCACACCTCACTTGCTGAATGATCTGTAACTGGCAGGTACCGAGAGGCTCTGGCTGTTGGTGTGTACATGGTACAGCTGGGTTCTGTCGCTCGTTTTAAAAGATCATATTCTTAATTCTTGTTGCTTATGATTTAATAAGTAGCACATTATCATTTCAGCTGATCGACTGTGAAAAGGCACAGTGGTTCTTTATTGTCGTACTGCAGACCGCCAGTGGTTTGTGGTTCTGCTAACTTAACCTCATGGCGCCCTGCAGACTCCCCCACCTCCCTCACTTTAAAAGTGTGCATATCTGGGACGCAGCAGTGTTCCCAGCACATGGCATCAGGAGGCCCTGGGCGGCAGCTTCTGGCATCTCCTCACCACACGGGAGATGTGTTGGCTAACAGAGGACAAGGAGCCAAGCTGAGGAGAGGAGGGTGGATGAGGAGGCTGCAGCGAGTCCCTTGAGCACGTTCAAGCCTTGGATGCTCCTCCCGCCTCCCTTTTCCAGAAGCTGTGGGCCTAAATGATGGGTGCTACACAAGCCAGTTGGGGAGCCAGGTCCAGCACACCCAGGGGCACCTGTGGATCAGTCCTCATCGCAGAGGACCCTGACAAGGCCCTCTGCCCTAAGGACTCAACTGGACGGCAAAGGAAGATCAAGATTCAGAGCTTTCAGTGTACATTATAGTTTGTGAAGATTAAGTAGGGAAAATCTAAGAGATCTTTATGTTTCACATTGTGTGTTTTTTTTTCCAAAAATTGTTTTTGTTTTTAAATAGATAAACATAGTATTGAATTACGAAGATACAGAAAGGCCACAGCGAAGAGTACGTCCTCCACGTCTGCCATCTTGTTACCTCGTTTCCTAAGTTCTCACTGTTACAGCTTCTTATGGTTTTCCAGGATATTCCATATGAATATTGATGTATGTGCTTGTAAAATAACTTGTTTTAAATTATAAAAGTAAAGCCTGAAAAGAAATTCTTGTTTTATTTATTTATTTTTTAAAGAAAGAGGGACAGTGAGAGAGTCAGTTTTATTTAGTTTTTCATGTGGCTTTCATTGCTCCGACACTTCGTCATATAGGTGGTGCTAGGGCTCGAACCTACGTCCTTGCGCATGCCAGGCAAGCACAGTAATCTCTGAGCCACCACTCCAGCCTATTTTTTAACTCTAACTTGGAAAGTACAGAAAGAGTAAGAAAGCCCAGCCTCTGACCCCACGGGATTAGGATTGCTGGTTTTTGCTTTTTCCTGTATGTGGTATGTGTCATATTTATGGATGATATAGGGTTTTTATTTTTCAAAATATTTTGTATGTATTTAAATACATATTTAATATGTACATACATACAAAATGTTTATTAAAATTACATATTTTAAAATACATAGCATTACATAAAAACAGATTATCCCCTGATTTAGAATATTCCTAAAACTCTTGTACCAGTTTTGTCATGAATTTGCCAGGAAACCTTTGCAAACACGAATCCACGATCTTTTTCCGTGTGAGTCCCTGCGCTCCCCTTGGCACTGCAAGACGGTGCTGGTGGAACTGGATTTCCCTCCCTGGCCTGTGGGGCTCTGGCCTTGCTGCGTGAGGGTGTGGGGTGTGAGGACTCACTCCCTGCAGGCTGGCCTTTGGAACTTCCGAAGCTTCTCTGACCTCCTGAGACAGTGACTTTTCCCCTGCCTCATCTGAGGTGAGTGTCTTGCGATTGATTTGTCAACCAGTTTTGTACTGACTTGGGGCATCTGATGTTGTAGATTATGCTTTAGATCCTGCTTTTTTTTTTTTTTTTTTTCTTTTTAAGTGAGCGGGAGGATTTTAGTTTTTATTTCATCTTGGTTTTGTTTTTCCTTCACTTAGTTGTGTATGTGGTGCTAAGGATCAAACCTGGGTCCTTATGCCAGGTGAGTGGTCTGCTGCTGAGCCACTGCATCTAGATCCTGGTCATTTATTTATTTTTTTAATAATAAAAGTTTTGCTTTCTTTTTATTTATTTATTTCTTCTTGGTACTGGGGATTGAATCCAGGGTGCTCTCCCGCTGAGCTGCATCCCCAGCCCCATGTTTCCACCTTTTTGCTGTTCTGGACAGCACTGCCCTAGTGCTCCCAGCCACGTCCTGTGGTGGCAGGCACCGTGCTTCTCCAGGGCATATGCCTGGACTCACATTGCTGCCTCATAGTTAGGAGCCTATTCAATTTTGCTGAGTGATGTCAGAACGTTTCCAAAGTAGCAGAACCAGTATTTGCCCTCCTGTTAATGTGCGGAAAAGTTCCACTTGATGGCTGTTGTTGCCAAGGCCCCACCCTGGCCTCCTTCTCTTTGTTGTTGGGAGTGTGGTGCTCTGGCTTTATTTGAGATGGAGCGTCTAATCCTGTTCTTGAAATGCCTCGTCCTGCTTGCCCTTTCTTACTCATTTGTAATTCTTCACACATTCTGTATACAAAGCCTTATTACTATATATGTGCAGCCAGTCTCCTCTGCATATTTGGGGATTCACTTTTCGCTCTTCTTTTACATTTGTTGAACAGATATCATTTGTGATCTGTTTCCTTTGTGATTTATATTTTCATGGAATTGGTACTGGATTTAAAAATTTTTTTTAAAGAGAGAATGAGAGAGAATCAATTTTTATTGAGTTTTTCATGTGGCCTCCGTTGCTTCAACACTTGGTTCTGTACGTGGTGCTGGGGTTTGAACCCTCGCAGTTGCGCATGCCAGGCAAGCGCTGTAATCACTGAGCCACTGCTCCTGCTCCTCCTTTATTTTTTAATAGGAAGAGTGTCATGGGGCTGGAGCGGTGGCTCAGCAGTTTCAGCGCTTGTCTGGCAAGCACGAGGACCCGGTTTCAAACCCCAGCACCATGTACACAATTAAGTGTTGGAGCAACTAAGGCCATGTGAAAAACTAAATATTAAGTCGTTTAAAAAAAAAAAAAAAGAGCGTCAGTACCTTCTCTCTCAGAAGGTAGATAATCATGCGTCGATGAATCTATTTTTATTTTAAAAATTGTTTTTTCTTGATTGTAAACTCATATTATGATAGAAAACTAACAGAAGAAAGCCAATGTAGCAAACACTAAAAATAAAAATTGGACACAATGTTATTCCTCAGAGAGAAGAAATTAGCTTCTCTTGTGTTTCCTTGTGACTTTCCCTATGCTGTACCACACGGTGACCAGAGAGCAGCTGAGGAAGCCTAGGAACACTAAGCTATGAAATAAACCAGTCTTTAAAAATAATGGACATGTTTCACTTTACAACAACGATGTAAATTTGTATTTAAAATGTTACCATTGGCTAATATACAATGGATTTTAAAAATCAGATTAGCAATAAAGCAGCAGTCTAAATTATCTAAAGCCAAGTACTGACACACACTCAGCCTCTCACACGGTAGGAAAGATGAAAAGCAGGTAAGCAGCAGTGTACGAAACCAGCCTGTGTCAGGATATTGATTATATTTAAATAATTACTTTTCTCTTTCCTTCTGTAGGTGACGATGACTGAATGGAACTGACCACAGTTAAGTTGGAGTCTCCAAAGGCGTTGCTGGCGGAGGCCTGGCTAGGAGGCGCGTGGGCCGCCTTAGTTTTCAGAGACTCTTTGGACCTGTCCGTAGCAGCTGGGCTGATCTGGTCATTTTTCAAGACACAGCCTGACCCAAAGAGCTCTTCCATGAGACTGCTCTTCTTCTCTTTGAAGGCCGTGTCTTTCGCTTTTGCCCTGGCAGACTTCCCGAAGGAGGGCTCGTACCTGCTCGGGGGCTGCTCCAGCCTCGCTTCCTCCGTGCTGCCGTGCTGCTTGCTGGAGCTGTGGCTGCACCGTGTGCTGCCCGTGCTGGCGTGGCCACCTGAGGCAGGGAGCCCGTGGTGCAGGTTTTCGGTGGCCTCGGTGAAGGAGTAGTGCTTGCGCTGCCGGAGGGCGAGCTTGGTGGCAGCAGCAGCACCCTTTCCAGGCGGCTCGTCTGCGCCGTGGGCCTGCACGCTGTGTTTGAACTCCTCCTTCACCGCGTCGCCTGCCGGGCTGCTTCCTCTTTCAGGATGAATTACTTGGATTCCTTTCGTTGGTTCTTGTTCTTGCAAAATGTGCTTCTTTTCTCGGTTTTCCTTTTTCTCATTTTGTCTCCCAGTATTCTCCAGAGGTGCTTGTGCTTCTGAACGCTCCTCTTCCTTCGATAAATCTGCATTGGGAAAGTAGAGAGCAGTGCCCTTTAAGATCATGGATCTCTATTCAAGATGGCATGGTAGCACACTCACCCCTCCCGACAAGCAGTCAGAATGACAGAAAAGGAGAGAAACCCGCCACATGGAAAGGGTGTCTTCTGTTGCCAAGCTTGAAGTGGGGCCCTTTCCTGGGACATCCCCAATAAACGGCAATAATGAAACCAAAATAAATCTGATCGTCACAGGCAAATCAAGTTTGCCAGCAAGGAACTAATGTGTTCAACGGCATTAGTTGGATATCGCTCCAGTTAAGACAGTGAGAATGTTTTCCATGCGTCCAGTTGACATACAGTTTCCAGTTGGTGAGAATATGGAGATGTGATTTTTGTTCCCCCAGTTGGTGTGTAAATTGGTACAGCTTTAGTGGATGGCAACTTGGCAGTATCTAATAAAATTTCAAGTGACAACTTCACTTCTAGGAACAGGCCTATAAAACTGCACAAGAATAGGGATACGGATGTTTTGTGCAACATGGCTTAGAAACCAAAGCATCGTAAATGCCTGTCGAAGGAGCCTTGGTTAAGTCTGGCACATGCGGTCTGTGGAATTCTAGGTAGTTATTATAACGGGTGAGGTAAATAGACGTGAACTACCAGGGAAGGATGTTCCCACACCAGAATATGACCACATCAGGGTGCGGTATTTTTTTCTCCCTTGGGTGCTGGGGATTGAGCCCAGGCCTCAGGCACGCTAGCTCCTGCTCTACCTGGGAGTGGTTCGCTCGCCAGGGCTGTGACCAGACACAGTATATGTTCAAAAAGCGCTTGTTGAATGAAGGAATAAACTTTCTTGGACAATATGAATTACACAATAGACTGAAAAATAAACGGAAGACTTAAGCAAACCAAGGACCACAGTGAAAGTGCAAATGACGACCAGTTTGTACCACTCTGAACAGGCAGTGGCTGAGGGTGGATTCTCCCAAGCTGTTGAACGTGAACCTGTATTTGGCACCATAACCAAGGCGTGGGCCTTCCAGGGTCTCTGCTGAGTGCCCGATGCGTTCAGCAGGGGCTCTCCGCTCTGGCGCGAGGGAGCACGTACGACACAGCCCTGAGTGAATTCTGCAAGTGGTTCACTGTTCTTTTCTCAGCAGTTGTTCTTGCCCAGCCTTGCAGGATTTCACACAGATAACTTGTAGCAGTAACGTAAGTAAAAAAAACAGGGGGTATTGTCTCCAAAATTTGGTCAGGAAGCTGATCTCCAGCCTGGAATTTTCTCTCCAGGTGATTAGTAATCACGTGTACTGGTGGAATAATGACATTTCCTGACGAAAGGTACAGGTCGACCTGACACCCACTCATTCTCAAGTCAGTGGAGGGGCTGAGTGGTGGCTCAGCAGTTGAGCACTTTCCTGGCATGCATGAGGACCTGGGTTTGAACCCCAGCACCACATACACAACTAAGTGTTGAAAAAACAAAAACCAGATGGAAAAACAAATAAAATTGACTAAAAAATAAAAAACGAGTGGAGATGAGACTGGGCCTCCTGACAAAGAAGAGAACGTGGCTTAGGAAACAATCCGGTAGAGAAGGTAGGGACAGGAACCTGCAGGAGGGACCATGGAGATCACGGCATGCAGCAGAGGCAGACACACACCAGGACCCCAGGTCCCTGTCCTCGGTGAGCCAGGAGTTGCGCTCCCCCTCACGTGCTGGCATCCCTGCAGCCTGGGCTGGCTGAGGCTGTGCTGCACCTACGGAAGCATTCTGCCTTGGCCTCTTCATGAAAGCTGGAGGGGCGCTTTGGTGATGTTGGGGCCGAGTTCCGAGCACCCTGTTCCCTCTGACCTTTACCTATGCTGGGTGCAGAAGACAGCACCCCACTGTTTCCACCTCACCTGTGCAGGCAGAGGCTGTGCATCGATGGCTTTTCTGTCTCCAGGGACAGTTCATGCCCTTGTCTACTGAACTGAGCCCCTTACACTCAGGGGAGCTGAAGCTGGAGCTCCTGTTAACTTATTATTATTTTTTAAGAAAGAGGGAACAGAGAGAGAGAAGCAATTTTTTATTTAGTTTTTCATGTGTGTTATTCCTCAGACACTTGGTTGTGTATGTGGTGCTGGGGTTTGAACTCATGTACTTGCACATGCCGGGCGAATGCCGTAACCGCCAAGCCACCTCTCCAGCCCCAGCTTACTATTTTTTTAAACAGTGCATTATAGTTTTAATAATGAAGGGATTTGTTGTTACACATTCATACGTGCACACATGATAACATAATTTGGTTCAATTTCCTCCCCAACACTCCCCCAACTCCATCCTGGTCTCATCTCCACTAATTTTTCCCCAATTATGGCTCTGTGTGTGTGTGTGTGTGTGTGTGTATACACATATAGTTTTTTTTTTTTTTAAAGAAAAGGACAGTGAGAGAATTTTTTTAATAAGAATTACATTTTTTTTTAAGAGAGGACAGTGAGAAAGAGAGAGAAAGACAGAATCAATCTTTATTGAGTTTTTCACATGGCTTTCGTTGCTCTGACACTTAGTTGTGTACGTGGTGCTGGGGTTTGAACCCATGTACTTGTGCATGCCGGGCAAACGCCGTAACCGCTGAGCCACCGCTCCAGCCCTGAGAGAATCAATTTTTTAATTTAGTTTTTCATGTGGTTTTCGTTGCTCTGACACTCAGTTGTGTGCATGGTGCTGGGGTTTGAACCCAGGTTCTCATGCGGGCCAGGCAAGTGCCATAACTGCCGGGCCACTGCTCCAGTCCTTTTATATATGTATATAATTTTCAAAATGTTTTTCCAAATTTAAACGTCTGCATGGGAACTATTGAGCATTTCAGGTGCAAAATGAACTATACAGTATTTATAAGCCCCCTTTTCTTCCCCATCTCTAACCCTCTGGAAATTTTTTAATAGGGCAATATTGCCTTTAATCAGCTAGATGTGGACTCAGTTTTTCAAAGCTGAAGGTATTGTCGGAAGGCGCGCATTGTTATGTACGGAATGTCTGTCCCCCTCTCCACCAGTTTCAAACGTTGCGCCCCAGCCTCCATTGGGGCTGTATTTGACATGGAACTTTTCCCCTGGATTGGGGGAGTGAAGCCAGTGCCTCCTGCATGTAGCTAGGCAGGCACTCCACCTCTGAGCTACATCCCCAGCCCTGAGATGGTCTTCTAAGGAGTAATTAAAGTAAAATGAGGTAATACGAGTGGGTGGGGACATCATTATAGAATTAGCCTGATGCTCCCATCCTTCAGTACCTGCTGAGGAGAGGCCCTCCGCAGGCACCAGACGGCCAGGACCCTCAGCCTGTACTCCTGGCCTCTGGAACTGAAATGAAAGTCTGCTCTTGAAGGCACTAGTCCGTGGATTGTCCTGGCTGTCCAAGCAGATTAACAGACACAAGCTGTGACAGAAAGCAAGGGGATGAGTGGCGTGCACCTAGGTGGTGGTGGCTTCTGGTGGGCAGAGTGAGGAGATGAGATTGTGAAGGGCCACTGGGGGCATCTACAGAATGCTGGGGTTGAACCTCTTGGCACGCGCTGTCCCACGTCCTGTACTCCCATCCCTGGGTTTGTTAGGCCATGCGCTGGGTGCACAGCTGCTCCTTTTACTGTGGTTCTGTAAACTCTCTGGGCCTCCGCACACAGTGTAATTCACAACGTAGCAGGCAAGGGAGGGTAAAGGAGACTTCAGTGCCAGGGACCAGCACACCAGGGCTTCACACATGCTGGGCAAGCCAGCACTCCGCTGCGGAGCTAGATCCACAGCCCTTAAGAAGACTTTTTTCCCTCTTTTTTTTTTTTTTTAAGAGATGAAGAGTGTGTGTGTGAGAGAGAGAGAATCCATTTTAGTCATCTGGTTTTTGTTGCTCTAGCACTGGGTTGTATATGTGGTGCTGGGGCTTGAACCTGCATCCTTGTGCATGCCAATCAGGTGCTCTAACCACTTAGCCACCACTCCTACCACTCCAGCCCTAAAGAAGATTTTTTTTTAAAGAGAGGGACAGTGAGTTAGAAAGAGAGGGAGTTATTTTATTTAGCTTTTCATGTGGCCCTTGCTGCACACACTTTGTTGTGTGCGTAGTGCTGGGGTTTGAACTCACATCCTTGTGCATGCCAGGCATGTGCTGTAACTGCTAAGCCACCGCTCCAGCCCCCGAAGAAGACTTTTTAAAGTTGCAAAAAATTACCTTCATTTGTCCTCTTAGAATCCTCTTGCTCTGATAGTTTATTGATATAGTGAGCAATTTCATGGTTTATTTCAGCTGATTTTTCTTTGTGACTGACGTTTCCTGTTGCTGTTTTGCCCTATAATTAAGAAAAGCAGCAAAATATTTTTGGGAGTCTAGAATATTTCACATTTTATTCTGACGACTACAGCTACTTTTTGCATAGAACAAATGACTTTTGTCACTTACCATATTTTGTTCATACATGTTTAATTAAGATACTATAGATTTCAAATTTACTGTACCTTAGTAGTTAAAGATGGGACATCTTCCGATTTTTGGGTTTCCTGGTGACTCACGCATGTAAATGACATGCTTTTTCTGTCTGCTTGTACTGATTTTGTTGAAGAAACTGTAGAATAGGTAGATTATATGTAAGACACATATTTTGCATTTGGAAGCAGTAATGACATTAAACAAAATAGCATTGGCGGGTGCGATGTAGTATAAAGCAGAGGACACGGTGTCTTCTGAGCGTCCAGTACAGGTATAACATTACTCATCTCCTTCCCCTTTCCCTGCCATCTCCCTCGTTCTGTTGTTACAGGCATCAAGGTGTAGAGTGGAAATGGTAGGTGTTAGGATAAGACGGCGCTGCCACCTGAGGACGAGGCTGTCCCTCGTGGAGGCAGGGCGAGCAGTGCACGTGTGACGGAGAGGCAGCACCGCTGCTGTGGAGTGCCAGATAGACTGTCATGCTGAAGTACATGGCCACTAAATCGAGGCTTCTGTGGCCTGAAACAGTTTCTTCTTCATCTCCATGGTGATTTGGCATCTTTTCCCGTGGCTGTTACTCTGGATCATAAGCCACAGCAAACAGAGGAAGGCAGGAAACTGAAGGTTGCTGCCTCTGAAAGTAAGCGTGTGGTCACTCTTCTGCAATAGAGGCGAGCGTGCCTCTTGCGCCTGCTCTGAGCAGAATCACGCTGGAAGAGCCCGGCGAGCCATGCATGTGCTTCCTTCAAGGGAAAGCATCGGCTATAAACAGCTAAAGGCTCCTGCTCGCAGCACTGACGTGGATGCTGAACAAGAAAAGCCAGATGGGAAGCAGCCATGCGACTCCCCCGTGCGGAGCTCTGGACCAGGCAAACCAGCTATTGTGACAGGCAGAGCCAGGGTCGCCTGGGCCGGGGGTGGGGCTGCTGAAGCAAAGCCTGGGGACACCTGACAGCTGCTCTTGGTCAGAGCGTGGCCACAGAGTGCGAGCGTTTGTCAACATCCACTGAGCCCACAAGCTGAAGCTGGTACAGTGTACCTCAGACAAGCTTCCAGAGCCAGACAGTGGCTCACCGATATACGCAGGAAGGTCAGTTTTTGGCACATTTTGGTTCAAGCTGAAAAGTTAACCTTTTCTTCCAACTTAAGGACATGATAGGCTGAACTGAAAATGAGGAAACAGGGAAGTATTTCCATTTTTTTTTTTTTGAGAGGGACAATGAGAGAGAATCAATTCTTTTTTTATTTAGTTTCTCACGCAGCTTTTGTTGCTCTGACACCTTGTTGTGTACATGAACTTGTGCCTTGTGCGTGCCAGCCATGTGCTGTCACCGCTGAGCCACCAGTCCAGCCCCTATTTCCAGTTTTTGTAGTTCACTAATATCACAGCTTCATTATTCTAAAATCACAAAATGGTTTTCAGTACCTAATAAAATGCTTTTTAAAAATACCCATTATTTTGGGGCTGGGGTTATGGCTTAGTGGTAGAGCACTTGCCTAGCATATACAAGGCTCCGAGTTTAATCCCCAGCACTATAAAAATAAGCAAATAAAACAATTCCATTATTTTGACTATATAAATGAGAAAAATATGACTAGATACTTAAAAATAGATTATTATGTTACTAAGACATACCTTTTGGGTAATCTTCTAATTCATGTAAATTTTTAAGTATTCGATTAGTATAGATGTTCTTAATTTCAAGCTCACGATCCTTCTCCTAAAAAGAACCACAATATGATTTTTATTTGACCATTTGCTTTTATTAACTTTGATTTCTTTTAAAACACAATTAGGGGGGCTGCACTGGTGACTCAGTGTTAGACTGCTTACCTGGCGTGCATGAGAACCTGGGTTCAAACCCCAGCATCCAAGTGTTGGAAAAATTTAAAAAATAGTTGAAAAAATAAATAAAATTGACTTTCTCTTAAACACACACACTCCCCCACACACATAATGAGATCCGTGTGCACTGAATAAAATCTATAGGTTTTA
>PVKS010037169.1:0-18828 GCA_004027875.1 Aplodontia rufa | reverse complement strand
TTTTTTTTTTTTTTTTTTTTTTTTTTTTTTTTTTTTTTTTTTTTTTTTTTTTTTTTTTTTTTTTTTTTTTTTTTTTTTTTTTTTTTTTTTTTTTTTTTTTTTTTTTTTTTTTTTTTTTTATCCAGTGGGCCAGTCTGTGTCTTTTAATTGGGGTATTGAGACCATTCACATTCAAAGTTAAAATAGATATGGGAAGCAGCATCTCAGACTTTGTGACTTTTACAGAGTTTTGGGTTATCTTGGAATTCAATTTGTGTGTAATATGGTTATTGACTCGCCCTTGTTTAAGGGTTTAAGGTGTCATTAGCATTTTCTTCTGAATGGAGAACACCCTTGAGAATATTCTGTAGTGCAGGATTTGTGTTCATGTATCTTGCTAGCTTGAGTTTATTGTTGAAGTATTTAATTTCCCCATCACATTTGAAGCTGAGTTTTGCCGGGTATATTATCTTTGGGTGGAAGCTGTTATTTTCCAACACTTGAAAGATATTGTTCCAAGCTCTTCTGGCCTTCATTGTTTGATCTGAAAAGTCCATAGTGATCTGAATTGGTTTGCCTCTGAATGTGATTTGGGGCTTTTCTGTAGCTGCTTTTAGAATTCTCTCTTTAATTTCTCTGTTATTCGTTTTGTATATGATATGTCTTGGTGAACTTCTCAATTGATTAGGCCTGTTTGGTGTTCTATATGCATCTTGAATGTGATATTCCAGATCAATTGGAGGATGAGAAAGTTCTCACTTATAATTTCGCTTAAAAGGCTCTTGAATCCTCTTGTTTGCTGTTTGGAGTTTTCCTCCAGGCTAATGATTCTCAGATTATTATGTCTCATCTTATGAAATATTACTTGGAAGTTCTTATTATGTAATACAAGATGTTTATCCTGTTTATCTTCTTTGAATTCTACATTGTTTAGTCGATCCTCATTTTCTGATACTCATTCTTCAAGAGCTGAAGTTCTGTTTTCAGTGATGTATACTCTGGCATTGGTATCTTCCAGTGAAGATTTGAATTGGTTGACCATGTTTTTCAATCCTGATATCTCTGCTACATCTCTTTTCAGAATGTCTAATTCTTTATATAGCTGATCTTTCAATTCATGGAATTGCTACCTTATTTCCTTGTAAAAGTTTTTTCCTCATCTCTTGAAATTGTTCTCTGATCTCTTTCCTTATTTTTTCTCTCAAATCTTTGATTGAATTTCTAATCATAATGTTGGTACAATAGTTTTGGTTTTCATCTAGGGCCCTGACTATGAGGTCCTTGGGTGGAGAGCAGTGGGGTTAAAGAGGGGAGTTATTTCCCCTTTTCCTCATTTTCAGAAACAGAGAGTGTGACTTGGAGTTCAACTATGTTATTCTTGGTGGAGTAATTGGAACTTCTTATGGCTTTGCTTCATTGTGATGGGGAGCTATTTGGTCAAGACAGACCTAAGGATGCCAGACCAATCTGCAAGAATTTGAGAGCCAATAGGTGCAGATACTTGTCTGTTTCAAGTAAAACAGATGTGATGCTGACTAGCACCAACAGTAGCTGTTTTCTTTGAGAGAGCTCTCACAATATATTATGATAGCAAGAAAGTACCCATTTTGAAGAGTGTCTGTTACTTCAGATAGCAGGGTCTCTGTTAGTAGGGCAAAGAAATAACTAGGATGTCAAGGAGGTGAATTGGGGAGGTATAAAATCACACCTGCCTTAGAGTAAAGAGGAACAAGGGATTGGGGAGAGTAGGTTTCTCTATTAGGAATAAGATAAACATAAAAATTGGGTGCGGCTGGGGTAAAGGATTTGGGTGAGGATGGGAGAAAACTGCTTATGTTTAGGAATTACCAGAGTACAGGGGGAAAAGAGGCTAGTATGGGGCATGGTTCTCTTTGCTCACTGGAGGCTGAGGCTATTTTGCTATCTTGAAATGTTTTCCTGGTGGGATCCCAATGGTATAGGGATCACGGTTGGGTTCAAGAAGACATAGAGACAGTAGTGCCAATCACCAAAATATACTCACAGATAAATATTCATATCCACCTACACCAAATTCAGTACTAATTGTAAAGCAAAAAAGGGGGAAAAAGCACAATAAGGTTTAAAAGTTAAAGATGAACAATTTTAAAATATTATAATCCAGCTGGATCCCCATTTAAAAAAGAAAAAATAAATCCAAGAGGCAAACAAAAACAAAACTAGTTGGGAAAGTTCTAATTTTTTGTCCCTTAGGTCAGCGAGTATGTGCCTTGGGGGAATGTGTTCAAATCTGTCATCTACCTGGGGATTCTTCACATTTGAACTTGTTGGGGGAGAAGCAGTTTGGTTAAATCTGGTGACCTGGTTTTTGTTATAGGATCTCATCAAAATTTTCTGTTGCAAATGGGTATATGAACCTGCCTCCTCACACTTCTTGTGAGGATAGATTTCAGTACCCCCTGAGCTGTATTCCTGAGGTGGTTACTTTTTACCTGTCCAAACTCTAGAATTTCTTGGGCCTGGGACTCAGAAGCTGAAGACAATATAGTTGATCCTAGTGTAGATGTGTGGAGCTCTGACTGATCCAAGAAGAGTGGCCAGCCTGAAACTCACTTCCTCAGGATCACTGGTGACCCACTCTGGTTGTCTTATGATCTTTGAAGCCCCAAGAGCTGTTCTGTGGGGTTGACAGAAACCCAGCAACGGATGGTCCAGATTGTGCCAGTGCTTATGTGGTTCTCAGTTGCAAGCACTAGGGGGGCACACTCCTGGAGAGGTCAGGACCTATGTAGCCTTGGCTGCACAGGGCTCAGATGCTAAGGGAAAGCCCACGCTGCCCCTTTTATTCAAATGTTCCTGAGGCTGATGCCAGACCTTGCCTTGTTAGAGAGTTACAGGCAGATTTTGCAGAGTCTGAGGCAGGCGGTCCCCTTGAGAAGAATGTGCCCTACTGTGCCAAGCTCTGTTCACAGACTCCTCCTATTCGGGCATGTAGAGGGGTGGGCAGAAGGTCTCCATCCAAGAGGTTTGGGAACTGGAGAGGGGATTCCCAGTTCCACTCAGTCCCCAGGGCAGACAGCCAGGTTGGGGGGAGGGGGCGGTAATTTCTCTCCTTCTGTCCGTGGAGACTGAGGCCCCAAGTCCATGCCTAAAGGATGGATCTGGTTTTGCTGTGAGCATCCCACCCCACTCTTGCAATGGTGGGCAGAGCCAGTCGGCTGGGACACACCCGCAGTCTAGTTTCGCTAGTGCGAGTGATTAGGTTAAAGGACTTGAGAATCCGCTCTTATAAACTGTGAGCATGGGTGGAAAGATGTTATCTGCCGTGATTGAGTTAGAGTTCTTGTGCCAAATCTCTCCCCCCCCCCCCACTGCCTGTGGAGCTGGCAGTGACTGGAGCTGGAGAGGAGAATCTCAGCACCATACAGCCCCCTTGGGAGATGGCCAGATTGCGGGGCAGTAGATTCTGATTTTCTGACTGTAGTGGCTGAGGCCCCAAGACCTTGCTTCAACTATGGGTCTGGTCCATTTTTGCTGAGTGAGCAACCAGCCCCACTCTCAGGGAAACCTTACAATGGCGGGCGGCTTCAGCTGGCTGCTGTGCACACAGATAGCTATAAGTTCCCTAATGCGAGCGATTAATTCCCAGAGTTACATACCTGGCTCTTGTAAATTAAGAGTGATCAGGTTAGGGGACTTGCGACCAGATTAGGAAACTTGCACTGTTTCCTCCCCTCTGGGGTATCTCCCCCACCGCCATGTGGAGCCGATGGAGTGGGCCCCACAAACTTCTCGTTTAGATTCATTAATGCACCACTCTCTTCCTCTGGAATTAAAAAATTATCAGGGGTAATGTTCCCCCACACCGAGGGCTTGGTCCTACTGTGGGAATCCGCCTCCACTCCTGCAGCGTGAAATGTTTCTCAGGAGCGTCTCGGAGTCACTGGTGGTGGGGTGGTCACCATGTTCCGGAGGGCTGATCATATTTCTTCAAAGTAAACATGAAAAAATTGTAGACATAAAATTATCAGGAAGTCATTTATCAGAGATTCCATAGTTATTGATGTTTAACAAAGCTTTAGTTGAGAATAAACTAACATGGCAGAACTTACATTTGATTTTCTGTTAGAATCTCCACTTTGAAATAGTTCTTTATGGTCTATTTGGATACAAAATAATTTATTTAGAAATTTACTTAATCTTGAATCTGGTATTAAAAGCATTTATCAGCATTTAAACTGAAGAAAAGACAAAATGTATAATAGTGTGAGAAATGTATTTAAGAAATATTGGCTGAGACAGAAGGATCACAAGTTTAAAGCCATTCTCATCAACTTAGTGTGAACCTAAGCACCTTAGCAAGTTCCTGTTTTAAAATTTAAAAATTCAAAAAAAAAAAAAAAAAAAGGCCTGAATATGTGGCTCAAAAATTAAGTAAAATTTGGTTCAATCCCTAGTACCAAAAAAAAAAAAAAAGAAAAAAAAAAAGAAAAAGAAGAAAGAAAGACATATTGGACTGATCCATACTGGTTTTTACTTAGCAAAATTTAGAAAGTGTTTTCTGGTTAAGACAAGGAATGTGGGATGCCTTTGGATTGGTAAGAAAGCATAATGTTACCAGTTATGATACCAGTTCTTCAAATTTCCTCCACAGGCATTATTCATAGTTTAAATAATTTTAAGTAAAGAAAGAGTTTGAAGTAATTGTAGTAATCCAAGCTAGTACAATCAGTGACAGAATTCCTCTCATTCTAATTTTTTTGATAGAAGAAAAAATCGAATTGCAATTTTCCAAGTGAGCCACCAAAATGTAAACACTATCTTCTAAAATTATCTAGGGTAATGAGTGAGGACAGAAATTGTAGGATATTAAAATAGTTTCCCTGGGTTATCATTACAAAGTACTTCATATTTAGTGTTGAAAACAAGAGATACCATCTCACAGTTTTGGAGGTTAGAAGTTTAAAATCAAGGTGTTGACAGGGCTAGTGTCTTCTGAAGACCATCAGGAAGAATCTGTTCCAAGCTTCTCCTTCAGTTTCTTGAAGCCTTTGGTGTTGCTTGCTTGGGAGATGAATACATACCTTCATATTGTCTTCAAATGGCATTTTTTTCATATGGACACCCGCTATACTGCACTGTAGTAAAATCTCATTTAGCTAGTTAAATGTGCAAAATTTCCATGTAAGTTCACATTCTGGGGTACTGAGAGTTGGGACTTTGACATATGTGCTTTAAGAAGGAACAGTTCAGCCCATGTCAGAATTCTGATTTGATTTTGTTTTAGAAAATGCTCTCTATAATATAATAAAGCTAGTATTTTGATTTCTTCTCACCTCCAGTGACTATTTCATCATTATATCAGAACCTGTAGAGGATGAAAGAAAACAGTCTTTTTAAACACCCACCATAGATAACCTAATCCATGAGGACCCAAGAATATGTTATTGTCCACCCAGCATGACTGTTGAATCCTGCTGGCATTGCTGTGGTGACACTGCTGATATGTCAAAAATTGTATATAGTAGGTAGTTTCTTCACAAACTAGGAGTCAAAGCAGTATTTAGAAAATGGGTAATCAGGCTCATTTTAAAATTGTTTTATTTATTTAAATGTATTTCTTCAGGGAGTATTTTTATTTTCCCCAGTAGTAAAAGCTTGGCTCTCAGGCATTTCTTTGTATTCAGCTAAATTAACTTTCCAAACTCTAGAAGTGTTGTGGTTGATTTATTCTTTGTGCAATAAAATATTCACATTTTTGGTGACATAGGGCTAGTATTTTTAATTTTCACATGGGGTATCAATCAATAGTCTCAGAAGAAAAACTCCTCAAAAATCCATGCCCATGGTACCAAGTAATTTGCTACTTGAAGCATTGAAGCATGTCCTGTCCTTCTGCAACAACCACTCTCATATTTTTTAGGTGCTGTTTCCTTACAAAAATATTTTAGCACCATTTTACCTGCCAAAAACTGGTGGGATCCAGTATTTTTTCATATATCTGTCTGTTTTGTGGAATCTCTGTTGTAGTTTGTTTTGGATTTCATACTCAAAAAAGATATGCGAGGACCATGCCTATGTCTAACTCTCATTCTTCCTCTTTTGACCATCATCTTTCTTATCTATATCTACAGCAATGTTTCTCATCAGTTTTGTTTTCATTGTAGAAACCTCTTTAGTTGTGCTAATATTATTTTCTGCATTTCCTGTGGAATTTTAATGCCACATATATACCATGTATGTATTTATGTTGTATGTTTATGAGGAACGTTCCTATGGAATAACTACCATCCTTCCATACTATTATAAATCTACTGTAAAACTACTGTAAATCTACTGTAAAATACTATAATTTCTAATTTTTTTAAACTCTAAGAATTCTCCTTGAGTTCTAGAGAATCCAGGCTATTCTCCCAGTGGAGAGCTGTAGCTCATTTCTTGGGTATTATTATATAATCTAGGCCCAAATATGAAGCTAAAAAGAAATGTCTCATATTAAGTAAAGGCTGTCATAGTCATCCACATATGTTCTTTTTATTTTCCTGTTTTATTGATGAGGTCAGTTAGTAGGAGATGAGTATCAAATATCAAATATGAAGATAGAATTGTTTTCAAAGTTACCATTTGTTTAAAAAGATGTGTGCTGTTACCAATAGTATTTCTCCTAAAACAAGAAGTAAAAGATGCATCTTAATGTGCTTTTAGTGGCACATTGTGGAATATCACATTTGGAAATGTGATGATGCTTTGCAACAGATGAATTTTTATTATGGAGTCACATTCTTAAATTTCGTCTTTCTTTAACAGAAATAAATTTTGTGTTTTGAAAATGACTTCTCAATATTTTATTTATTACAACATTCATTGTCTTTAATTACTTGCTAACTTAATATGGTGCAAGTTAAAAATATATGCAGGTAATATTTTGGCTATTCTGGGTCTTCTGTTATTCCATACAAATTTGAGATTTGCTTTTTCTATATTGGTGAAGAATGACATTGGTACTTGATAGGGATTGCATTAAATCTGTATAGGGCTTTGGGTAAAATGACGATTTTGATGATATTGACTCTACCTAACCATGAACATGGCAGGTGGCATTTCAATTCCTGACCTGAAATTATAGTACAAAGCTATAGTGACAAAAACAGCATGGTATTGGTATCAAAACAGAATGGAAGTCCTATGGAATAGAATAGAGGATTCTGAGATGAACCCTCATACATTTAACTATCTGATTCTGATATTTGATAAAGGGGGCAAAAGCATACTGTATAAGAATGATAGCCTGTTTAACAAATGGTGTTGGAAAAATTGGGCAGGCATATGTTGACAACTGAAATTGGATCCTTACCTTTCACCCTGCATAAAAATTAAATCAAAATGGTTCAAGGATCTGGATATTAAACCAGCAATTCTACAATTGCTGGAAAAAGAAGTAGGATCAACATTACATGACACAGAGGTTGGCATAGCCTTCCTTAACAGGACTCCTATGGCAGAAGCACAAAAATCAAGAATAAATGCATGGGATACAATTAAACTAAAAAGCTTTTGAATAGCTAAAGATTTAGTCAAAAGTCTCAAGAGAGAACTATAGAACAGAAGAAAATTTTTGCCTGTTATACCTTGGACAGAGGGCTAATATCCAGAATATACAAAGAACTAAAAAAAATAAATACCAAAAATCATAAATAATCCAATTAATAAGTGGACTATGGAACTAAAAAGAAGCTTCTCAATGGAGGAAGTCCAAAAAGCCCATACACATATAGAAAATGCTCTACATCACTAGCAATAAGAGAAATGCAAATTAAAACTTCACTGAGATTCCACCTCACTCTGGTCAGAGTGGCAAAAATGAAGAATGCAAACAGTGACAGATGCTGGAAAGGCTGTGAGAAAAGAGGGACACTGTTACATTGCTGGTGGGACTGCAAATGGGTACAGCCACTCTGGAAAGCAGTGTGCAGACTCCTTAAAAAATTAGGGCTGGAACCGCCTTTTGACCCAGCTATCCCACTACTGGGTATCTTCCCAAAAGAGCTAGAATCAGCTTACTATAGAGATATAACTTCAGCAATGTTTATAGCAGCTCAATTTACTATAGCTAAATTATAGAACCAACCCAGATGTCCCTCATTCGATGAGTGGATTCAAAAACTTTGGTACATATATACAATGGAGTACTACTTGGAGATTGGAGAAAACAATATTATGGCATTTGCAGCCAAATGGATGGAGATGGAAAAAAAATTTTGCTAAGTGAAGTATCCCAAACTCAGAGACTCAAGGGCCGAATGTTTTCTTCTCTTTTGTGGAAAGAAGAATACAAGCTGAAACAGTATGATAGATAACCAACAATGTTATTAAATCAATTATGTCTTTCAGAAACAAAGATTTAATTGAATTAAGGAAGGTGTTAAAAATTATTCTTATAGTTCTTGATAGGAAATTTTATATATACCCATTTAATTAATTTTCTAGCTCTTAAATTATGTAAGTGTGGTGATAGGGTATTCTCTCTTTTCAGGATACTTGGATTTTTTGCTTATTGTTATATTACAAGGATCAATAGTACATGATTTTACTCTCAAATGAATCACCATTTAGATAAGAAGTTATATATTCACACTGCACATAAGTGAGACAAATCTATAGCCTTTATTCAATATTATCTTCATTGGGTTATATCATAAATTTATACTTTGAAATGTGTTTCTGTCATTTTATAGAAGATTATGAATATATTTTCTTAAGTTTGAAGTCTTCCACTATTTACACAATGTAGCCTGAATTACAAAATCATTATTTTCTGTCAAAAATGCATAAGTTTGTCACCAAGAAAATTATGACAAGTTTTAAAATATCATGCTTGCAGAATTGGTATTTGAAATGCAATTCTAAAGAGGACATTTTATATTGTAATCTTCTGTTAAAATACCCTGGGAAAGACTGGTCAGTTTGAGAATACCTTCTAAGCTACAACTACATTTATCTGGAAATATGTCCAAAGCTGGAGAACTTTTTGTCTCATAATATGTCTACTAAATCCCTTCCTTATAAATTCAAATGATCTGAAACAAGGAACATGTAAATATAAATTCACAAAGAACTGAACAAATATTTCTCCTTTTTTTCCTCTAGAAAGAAAGAATTACATTGAATGGATGGATGATTTGTATAACCTAAACTTTCATGAGGTAAGAGAAACAGGTCAATTTCCTTAGAGACAGAGTCAGGAGAGAAGGGTGGGAGAGAGCACCATTCCTGGACCTGCTCATTTCAGGACTTGACACCATGGTCAAGGCACTCCACCAGAAGACCAGGAGGTGTACTAACGCTGTACTCAGGAGCTTTAGGAGAAATGCTGATGAGTGCATGCAAGAGCAATATGTGCATAACAGGACAGTATCTCCTTGTCTCCTAGAAACACAGGAGGAGCTATGAGTAGGAAGGAGCCCAAATGCATTTTGCTTATCTTGGGATATAGGAACAAATACAGGGGGGACAGTGCTGTCACCCCTCAAATACCTAAAAAAAAATCTCCCCACTATCTTGAAGAATAGACGTTAAAATGGGAAACAAGTTACTAAAATCAAGGTCCATGAACATACTGAAGTATAATCACCTAGAAACAATTCAGATTTGGGTATGAGATCTGCATTCCTTAGAGGAAATACGTGCTCATATTCTAAGGCACTGGCTGGTAGGACAATGAGGCATAATAACCACAGTTGTGCTGTGGGTATTAGCAAAGGTAGCAAAGTTACGAGCACCAATTCTGTTGTCAGAAGGGAAGTCAGTGGCAGTCCAAGTGTCAGCTGCTGTCCCACTGTGAAGAGCCATTAGTAGGAAGTCTTGTGGGATTACTACGACAAAGTAACCAAGTAGGTAGAGACTCTGGATTTGATTCCAAATAATACCTCAGTCTTATTCAAGTGGTTCACAGGTTCCCTGTGGCTAAATTGTTTAGATTTCCTGCGATTGTGAACAATACGTATGTTTTTAAAATTCTAAGAATTAGCCTATTTTGAAAGTTCCAGAGCCATCTAATTTAAATAACACAATAAAAATTTTTAATTAAATATACATAAAATTCTATGTATTTATCATGTACAAATGTTTTTTTTTTTTAAATTTAAGGGAGAGGGATAGTGAGAGAGCGAAAGACAGAACCAATTTTATTTAGTTTTTCATGTGGACTTTGTTGCTCTGAGACTTTGTTGTGTGTGTGGTGCTGGGGTTTGAACTCGCGAAAGTGTGCATGCCAAGCAAGCGCCGCAACCACCAAGTCACCACTACAGCCCCTACAAAATGGTTTTGATTTCTATGTACTACAGAATGCTTAAACCTACTAGCTGTTTAACTTTGAGTTACCTTACACAGTCATCATTTTCATGGTGAGAAAGCTTCATATCAACTCTCTTTGCATTTTCCAAAAATACATATATCATCCTTAACTACAGTCACCTTGCTTTATATAATAGATTTCTTAAATTTATTCTTCTTACCTAATTATACTTATTTATCTTTTGGACAATATCCCCCCAACACCCTCTCCCTCCTAATTGTGCTAAGATACATGTTCTTATAGAGGTAGGAGGATTTTAGGCATATTTATATCAGGAAACTCAATATTTTTAATTCAAAATTTAAGAATAAATTGTCAGACTTAACACCTTACTCTTTAATAATGGGACTATTTTAAATTTCTTCAATTTACTTACATGTGTTACTTTAGAATTGTGGCTTAGATACTTTCATCTCAACTGTTGTTTTTTATTTAAATTTTTCATACTGCTAAATTGAGATAGCGTGTTTATTAATATGTCGTATACTGCCATCTGTCATTTAAATTTTTTACAAATTCCCGTTGACAACATAGAACTAATGATAGCTTCAGTTATTTAATTTTAAGCAAAAATAGTCCAGATTTTTAGATTATGTAGTAAAGGAAACTTATTGAATAGCTTACCAGGAATATACCGTTCAGATATAATGAACAAAATTTATAATTCAGGTAGTATCAATCCACATACCTTTAACTAGAAGTTAATTAAATTTATAACATCTAAATTAGCAATTTAGCAAATGAGTTTATAGAAAAGTTTATCTGGGTAACAGTGTCCATATGTCCAGCTGGAAGCCTGTGAACAACCTGAGTTAAACGTGACAGACCAGATGGCATAAGGAATGTGAGCTCTAGAAGTAATACAGTTGGCCGATTAGTACGTGCTATCTTCTCCACTGTGATAACTTCACACCACTCTTTGCTTTTAAACTGTATTCAGGTTTCCATCAAATGCCTGTGTTTAAGACGAGATTCTAATTTCCTTTTCTTGCTCTACCTCTCTTCCTCATGTTTATCTATCTGTAAAGTAAGCTGCTGGTTGTGAATGAAATGATGTTAGGAGTCCATTCCCCTCAGAATTTTGTTAGACTATATATCTCTGAGCTATATAGGGTTCAGGGGAAGTGGAATTGATGCTAGAAATGTTTTATTTACTTCTCTTGGAGGTCTCAGTGGTGATATTTAGAGAATAGCATTTGAATTGGTTATGAATGCCTATGCAATTAACAACTTCTTCCACAATGAGGAGGCCATTTTTACTTCTGATGATTCTCCCTCACCACCAAGAAACATTGGCCCTCAAGTGTCTGACAGTAGTACAAGGGATTTTGGATTAGTAACTTTCCTATCAATGAAGAAAATGCTTGATCTTCCATCAACCAACTACTTTCAATCTGTCCACATGTTCATGTATGTGTGTGATAGGATACAAGAGAAATTAGATTAAATGTGTGTGAGTCTCTCTAAGTTAAGTACAGATTTCTGTCTCTCTCTCACACTCTCATACCAAATCCTCTCTCTAATTTTTTAAAACATATAATCTGGAAATATGAAATCAGTATTGAGAATTTTATATGTAATAGAAAGTTTTGCATATTTTAAATACATTTATGCATTACTTAACACAATGAAAAATATGTTATTAGATGATGTCTGTTTGTTACTTGCACTAACTTAGGTGGTATAGCCTAACACACACCTAATGTATATGGTGCAGCCCAATGCTCCTAGGCTATAAATTTGAACAGCATGTTACCATGCTGAATACCATAGGCAGTTTTAACACAGTGGTATTTGTATATCTGAACGTACAAAAGGTAAAATAAAAAATATGGTATAAAACATAGTATGCTTTTATAGGACACTTCCTTGAGTGGGAATCTCAAGCCTGGGATTTGCTCTAAGTGAGGGAAGTGAAGTGAAGACCAAGAACATTAGTGTACACTTATAGTAGACTTTATAATCTATGTACACTTTGGGTATACTAAATGTATAAAGCAAATTATTACTTAAAAAATAAATTGTGTATATTTTCATTTTTTACATTATAAACTTCAAATTTTGTAAACATATGGATACTTTAATAATAACACAGCTTATAACACAAATATGTACAACTGTACAAAAATATTTTCTTTATGTAATCATTCTATTAGCTTTTTTTGGTTAGAAAATAAGACACAACACACACAGTAGCCTAGGCTTACACAGGGTCAGGATCATCAATTTCACTGTTTTCCACCTTCACATCTTGCCCTACAGGGCACTCTTTAGAGGCAACAAGATGCATGAATCTGTCATCTCCTGTGATAACAAGACCTTCTTCTAGAACACCTGCTCAAGCTGTATTATAGATTACTATTTTATACAAATAGAAGGAGTAAGTTCTAACCTAAAACAGAGTATAGTAAATATATAAATCAGTAGCAGTCATTTATTATCACATATTATGTTCTATGGCATGTTATATGTGTTATTTTTTTATATAACTGACAATGCAGTAGGTATGTTTAAATGACCATTACCATGAACCTGTGACTTATGTGTTGCACCACAACTTTAGCAGTAACTCTGTAACAGAGCAACAGGAATTGTTCAGCTCTATTGCAATTTTATGGGAGAAGCATCTTATGAGAGGCCCATCATTAACAAAACATTGCAATGAAACTCAGGGCTCTAATTTCTTAACTGATTCTCTTTACTGTTTACTATGTTCTTTATTTCTTTGGTTTTCTCTATTCAATTTATAATCCAGCATGCACATTAGCATTTTACTTTTTCTGTGGATATTCTTGGGATGATTTCATCTACTCTTCATGGCTATGATTTCATAAGTATTTTTTTAAATTTATTTTCATTATTTTTTCTTATTCTTTTTTTTATTCATAAGTATTTTTATCTTCTGCTTTTCTTTAAAATCTCTTAAGAAATAATTTATAATAATTGCTGCTATTTCATCCCAATAGAATTAGTAATTGGTTCATTTGGCTTGTGCTAACATCTTTTAAATATCACCAATTACTTTATAATTACAAAAACATTTTTCTTTAATCTTTAGCTTTCTTGATTTCTTATAGCTTTAAATATGTTAAATATTACTTTTTTCTGAAAAGTTTTCTTAACCTTTCTTTTATCTATGGTAGTTTGAAATTTTCTTTTTCTTGCTATCACATATAGTTCTGATCTCCCCCCCCCCCCCACTTTACCTTTCTCCTAAGAAGAAATGTTTTCCCAGGTTCTTGATGAAGAATTCAATAACAACTGTTCACTATGTAAAAATATCCAGTTTTTGAACTTAAGATTTTCTTTCTGATTACTGTTTTCTGTTCCTTGCTTCTTTCCCAATAAATCACTAATTTTTTTTTGACCTGCGGAGCTCACATCCAGTCCCATTCTCCCTGAGGATTAGTTATTTGCTTTTCTCTTCCTCTCTGCTTTCAGCATTTACTCTTCATACTATTATTTCCTAATTGGTGGTCTTGGTTTAGTACTCTGTACTTCTGTTCTGCAGAGTGTTGCTGTGTACTTCCATTCTCTGCTCCGTTCTGCACAGTGGAGCCAAATTCATATTTTAGATACTGCACAAAAATAGTAAGATCATATATGAGAGGTCCAAAACCATTAGAAAAATGGAGGGCCAATATTTTTAATAAGGAAATGAAGATGACATTTAATAACTCAGTAAAATAAATACACTTTAGTGGCTTAGTCAGAATCTGAAGCCAGATATTATTCTGGATTAATATCTTTTTACTTCTCCATGTTGAAAACCATGCATTTCTAAAAATTCTAAACTCATTAGAAGGCTGAATTTCTCAGTCTGTTGACTAATGGCACAGTTAGCTGTTGTGCGGTGAAAATCTGGTCTGAACTGACATGGAGAATGAATATAAAATCACAATCAATTTCAAATACAAACAAAAGCATGTAAAAATCTCGTTAACTATGAAAATCAATGATTATTCCTTTAATAACAATATTTGAAAATTAACATAGGATCAAAAATAATATATTACTTATTTTACCTGTTTATACTTTTAAAATTGATTTTAAATATTTAATGTTATATTTAGCCTACATTTTGAGCTCATCATATAGCCCTATTTGGCAGAATTGTTCTAAACTCTCAATGAATACTTCATGTATCTTAAAGCCTTCTCTCAAGACTTTTTTTACTAGCCTATCTCAACTCTTCAATAAGCAATTAATTGTCCATGTTGTTGCTATATCTTTTCTCCCTTTATATCTGTCATCTGGAATATCCCTTTCAACAGTTTTATTTCTCTCATCCATTTATGCACATATTTCTTCAATTAATTTTTATTATTCTTTCTATTGAAAAGTGGAATTAACTTCTCCGATATATTGAATTAGGGTTGGTGACTTTCTTTGACCAGCATAATACAGAGAAAGGCTATGAGAAGTCATATATATTATACTTTCTGAAATGCTACCTCAAGGCAACAAGATGCTCACACTACCTAGTATACTAAAGACGACAAACTGAGAGGGGCAGAGCCAACCAACCCAGATGCACCTCCCCATATCAATCATCTATCAGCAATCCTACTTGTCAGATATGAGACTGAGTGTATCACAGACAAGAGAGCTCATCAAGCCTCCAGATTTGTGGCCACCTGATGTCAGACTCAGCTACAAGATGTCAACGTCATACTAGCAGAATCATATAGCTAGACTCAAACCAAATTGCTTACTTGCTGGATCACAAAAAAAAAAAAAAAAAAAAGATTTTTCTTTAACCTAGTGCTGTTTTGCTATTTAGTAATAAATAACTGGTTCCAGTTCATTTCTTTTACTAGATCAAACCTAGTATTTCATTTTTAAGTTTATTATTTATTAGTTATACATAGTAGCTGAGTTCATCCTGACAAAATCATACATGCATGGAATTTGATTTTGGTTCATGATGTCCTCTTTTCCCACCCTCATTCCCCCTCCTGTCCTCCCAAAAAAGTCAACTGAAGAATTTCATGCAGACTTTTCTAATTACTATAAACCTCTGACTGCCTTCCTACTATGGAATTGACATATCCTTGAACATGTTGTTTTGAAGTAATTATAATTTTAGAATTATTTCACAAATATTCTCTTTGCCTTCATAGCTGTGCATTTTAGCTTTTTTCCTAACAGAGAATGTGAGATTTGGATTATAGCACTAGAGTTCACAGTTACGGCAGACACTAGCTATTGCTGCTGTCATTTGCCAACATTACTATATGTCATGCACATATTTTAACTCTCCTAACTCCATAGCATCAAAAGCAGCCATTATACTTAGAGTAAATTGAGACATGGGGAAGTCTGTAACTTGCAGAAGTTTACACAGTGGCAGTCAGTAGGACCAGGCCGAGATACCAGAGCAGCAATCTGATGATAGAATTCACGCTTGAACTTCTTTAGTCTAATACCCTCTGGAAAGCTGCTTCGCAGGAAAGATCTTAGCTATGGAAAACAATCCATACTAAGGTAAATAGTTGACAGAATCTAACTTTATAACCATATTTTTGTAGTCTTTCACTCATGATTTTTTTTGTCATCTCTTGTGTACTGTAAAAATCACCAAGACTCACTCATATCTCAGCCCAAAGTTTTTCTCAAGCAATATTATATTACTAGGGGCACCCATACATGTAGTGTTCATCAGTATACATTTCAATATTTATCAAATTTATGTGTTCTAATTAAGTGTCAGTATATTCCAACATATAACTAAATCAATCACAAACCCATATCCTTCTGTCAATTTTCATTATTATTAATCATGTAACAGAAATTGTTGCCTTAGTCCTGATGGCCTGTACAAAGATGATATCTGCAATTTATTTTTTATGCTACAGAAAGGCATATATTTTTATTTTAAATAAAGATCTAATCATGACATCATGAGATTTGTCTTTTAAAACCCTTTTAAATATTTTGTAGTCTGCAAATCCTACATGAAAAAGCCACCGTGTATTCCTTCAACCTAGACTCCTCTATTTCCCCTATTCTCCCCGTTCTGCTGATCTTCAGCTGCATTACATTTTTATTTTATTTTACTCAGATAACCCATTTACCTCACCAATAGTGACTTGGAACAATATAGTTCTTTTGTATTACATAAATCAACATAAAGTAGATAAATAATAGGAAGTTTGAATAAAAACATACCTTAGTTTTACCTATTTATCTTTATTCTAGATGCAAAGAGAATGAAAGAGGTGACTATAAAAGAGAAGGACAATTTGATGAGAGACTGATTGTCCAAGGCAGAAAGAAGCAAAGGCTTATCAATGTACACATTATTGATGAGGACTCCAAAACATAAAGGTTTTTTCTAGATGAGGGAAGACCAGAATAAGTATATGTGGTCCCCCATACCTGACCTGGTTTCCTTAGTTATATAGAAATAAAATGCAGGAAAAAGACAATCATTTCATAGATTTTAGAGTTTTGAAACAATTGTAGAAATGGTGAAGAATAAAGGCAAGAAGACCCATGAACCAGTCATTGATATGTCTGGGTGAGAAAATAATCAGATGTGAAACATACTAAAGCTTTTACTCAAAACAAACAAAAAATAACAATCACAGAGAAATACTAGAAATACACAGTACTATAAAATATATAAAATACAGTTTTACAGAGGCACAAATATTCACAATAAATATTTTGTATTTTCTCAGTAACAAAAAAGGCAGAAAAAAGGAGACTGTAGTTTATTTAAAGGTCAAAGAATGCAATATAAAACATTAAGATTTAAATCAAAGAACAGTGATAGTAAAGCAAATTGACACAGAACTTAGCAATTATTAAAGAAATCTTAAAACAAAATAATCACCATAAATATGAGAATGAGAAACTCTGTATCAGGATCTTCACACTATTTATTATTATTATTATTATTATTATTATTATTATTATTATTTCACCAATATTTGAAAGAAACATTTTGGAGGAAGACACATATTTATATACTTTAATTAATATTCATATTTTAACAATCTCATGTATTTCCAAGAGACAAAAGTTAAACATTTTTATTTAAATGGCCAGTTGCAAGAGAGACATTTGAGCACCTCTAGTGATATTTTCAAATTCCAAGCAAATAATTTTTTTTTCTGAGATATTTTTATGAAACTCAAACAACTTACTCAAAATCTCCCCTTACAAGTCACCAAGATACCTCAATTGGAACATATCAGATTGGAATTTATCTTCTTCTGAGGCTTTCCACATCAAATGCTCACTTTTAAAAAATGATGCTGTCCTCAACCCAGTTTCTCAAGCTTTATGCTTGTTAGGCGTGCATGACTCCTCTTACCCCATAAGGTCTGCATCTCAAATGGGTGTACTGTCAGTCTACCTATATTCCCACAGACCTGGTCCCAGTTGCCATCAATACCAACTCACATGGATAATCTTACAATATCCATTTGCTGCCCTTCTTTCTTGGTCCAGTATCCACAGGGCAAATAGAATAACCTCTTTTAAAAATTTGATATCATTTCTTTGCTAGTAAATGTCCCTAGAATGAAGAATATTTCAGATGATATAGAAGACCTTGTCTGCAAAGTGCCTGGCTGCCTTTCCATCAGTACCTTGTTACTTTGTCAAAGTCATATCCATCCCAATATTGGGTTTATACGGGTCCTTAAATGATCACTATTTCTATTTTTGACCTTTGACTGAAACTGCTGTTTTTCCCAACGCTCTCTTATTCTCACGTATCTATTCTAGTCATACTGTATTTTTCAGTTTAAACATTTCTTTCCCTGAGAAGACTCCATGAAATAGACTCCCTCTCACTCATGAGTAGGTACACCTTCTTGAGTGCTCCTGTATATTTGATAACATTTTTGGTAATTAAAAACTTTAAATAATATATGTTTTAAAAAATACATTTAAGTTGGGCATGGTGATGCATGTCTTGGATTACAGCTACTCCTGATGCTAAGGTTTCAGAGGATCACTTGAGTTTGAGAGCAGCATAGGCAACGTAGCAAGACAACAAATAAAATAGAAGAAACTGCATTTGACTTTCACCATAGTTTCATACATATGATTACTTTCATCTATTATCAAGGAAATGATATATGAATTTGAGAATGTTTCAGTCCTTGAAGCTTTATGCTATATCATTATGTAAAAATATTATTCTATCTTTTAATTTCTTACTCAGGGTTTTACAGATCTCCTGGTCTTATAGTGACATTTATGCAATTCATATGAAACTAAACTGAAGCATTGCATTTCTTGCATATTACATAATTCATTGCTAGATCAAACTATGGTTCAGTTATCAAGTTTTTAAACAAGAGCAATTAGTATAGTTTTGAAGTTTTTTATACAAAATGTAAAATATGTGAAGGGAGAGATAAAGAAAATATCTATTGTATAAACTCCCATATATCAGAAATAATTATTGTTAACATTTTTCTTTACAAATACCAGTCATGAATTTCGTGTTTTTATTATTTTTTTGATTGTCATTATGTACTTGTGTGGAAGGCCAT
>PVKS010037168.1:0-18824 GCA_004027875.1 Aplodontia rufa | reverse complement strand
GAGGCTCAGAGCAGCATCTTACAACTAGTGAGCAGCGGATTCACCCGGGGAAGTCAGGATCAGGAGCTTCCAGCTCCTCCATAAGCAGGCTGCGGTGCTGACCCAGGGCCCAAGTGCACCCACAGACACTCACACCCCTGGGACCCGATGCGCACCATGAAAGTGCTCCTTGCTTCACTGATGAGCAACCCCCTGTCACGCTGGTGAAGAGCCTACTGTGCACAGGGATGGCCCTGTGATGCTGTCCCTGTGGAGACAACTGACGCTGCTTCTCTGTGCTCTGGATCCAGCCTGGCCAGACTCTGCTATGGGCTCAAGGACAGCCATACCCACAGTTACACCCATAAACATCTTTCAGGACCACCGGGCTCTGGAGACCTAGGGGTTGGTTGCTGAACTCTATGGTGTAGATTTGGCCTATGTGTTAAAAGTTTGGTTCCCAGAGTGGTACTCTTGGGAGGTTGTGGCACCTTTAAGAGGCAGGGCCTAGTGGGAGGGCTTCTGGTCATTGGGGACACTCTCTCCAAGGGGACTGTGCAATCACAGCCCTATTCTCTCTGGGCCATGTTTTGCCCCACTATGTGCTTCTGCTGTGATGTGTCACTAAAGCAAAGGGGACAAATGACAATAGACTGAAACCTCCACAGCTGTGAGCCAGAATAAACCTTTTTTCTTTATAACTTGATTTAGCTCAAGTATTGTTTTAGTGATGGAAAACTGACCAACACAACCTCTAACCAGTGACAGGTTCTCCAAGTGTCCCCTCCATCTGCCACAGTGGGGACCTCTGAGCCCCAGAGGGGTCTCCTTTTGATCCGATTTGCCTGTTTACAAACCCCATCATGCCCACCACCTGGCAGAGGAAGCCAGCCTTCCTCAGTGACAGGGGAAGATAATGAACGGCCATGAGCCTGGCTTAGCCTGCGGTTGGGATGGAAGCAGCCTGGGCTTCTGGCTTTATCACCGCTGTTACCGTCTTATCTTTACTCATTCTGGAAAATTAAATTAGCAACGTCTTTCCAATCTTGTTCTCCAGGATGAATTAAACAACAGTAGCAAAGAGGGAGCCGGCCATAAGGGGCGAGGGGCTTTATCTACCATTAAGAGCCTGCATCTTGGGGCTGGAGCGGTGGCTCAGTGGTTACAGTGCTTGCCCAGCATGTGCAAGGACACAAGTTCAAACCCCAGTACCATGTACAAAGTGAAGTCTTGGAGTAATGAAGGCCACATGAAAAACTAAATAAAAATAGTTTCTTTCTCTCTCTCTCTCTCTTTCTCTCTCTCACTGTCCCTCTGTCTTAAAAAAAAAAAAAAAAGAATCTGCATCTTAAAGCCCCACTCCCCTGGAACATGCCGCTCAGTCAGATCTCGTGCGGTGTAGTTTGGGGTGTTTGGGTCAGACTTTGGCTGGGAGTTAGTAATCCCTGATCCAGTGTAGCATTCTGTGCCTCAGTAGTCCCATCATTAAAATGGGCCAATTTCTTGTATTGGTATGAAAAGCACAGACCCAAGTTCTAGAATCCTGGGTGATAGCCACCAACCTTGACAGAGGGCTTTGTAATTTGGCAGCATGAAGGATGTAGATGGAGGAGCCCTGTGATAGAGGATCCTCCGCTCCAGGGGCAGCCAAACTTATCCTGCACATTTGCCTGCGAGACATCAAAATGATAGATTCCTGGACCACAGAAGATCATTCTTTTAGTGGGTGGCGTGGGAATCAGCATTTCTCTAAATCTTTCAGAGCAGTATTGAAAAAATTAATCTACAAAGCAGAATTCGGGACTCAGTCCTCTCATGTTTGTATTTCCCTTTTGTGTGTGTGGTTGGGGGAGACGCAGCCGTGCTCCAGTTCTCCTCTCCTTCCTAAGCGCACGGGTCGTGTGCACCCATCTTCCCCTGCAGCGAGGTGCACCAGCTCACTGGTTCTGGTCAGTGGCTGTGAGTGGAAGCCATGGGAGGTGTTGCTGGGCAGAAGCAGTGAGAGTCGCCTGCCTGGTCACACAGCTTTCTCTTCTTTGTCGGAGATCACCAAGCAGCATATGGAGATGGTTGAGCCCTAAGAGTAGAGCAGCCTGGATCACTGATTCTTTCCTGGAAGGCAGCAGCCTTGGAGAGTCACCTGACCCTCACTGCAGTGTGTGAGACAAAGATAAACCGCTTGTCCAAGAGATTTGGGGCTGTTTGTTATTGCAGCAGGACTTGATGCCATTCTAACTAATATTACTCTGAGAATCTGGCAAAAATATGGGTCTCTGCACAAAATCATAAAATTCAGGTTACCCTCCTTGGGTCCCTTTTACTCCCTCAGATCTAGGAATTATTGGCTCAAGTTACTGCCATTTTCACACTCTGTGACCTGATTTAGAAGCATTCCCCTCTGTCATGTCTCCTTTTCTCTGTTCTCCTTCGCTGGTGGTTTTTGGGAGCCCCAGCTCATGTCTCCTACCCCTGGATGCTTCTAAACCTATCCAGGGGGCGAGGAGAACTCCCCAGGGCCACAGTGGTCAGCACCTACCTCCTTGGTGTATGCGAATGTCACTAGAGCTATAGGAGTCGATATCGTTTGTATCTGGGTTTGTAACATTAAACTTGTCTGAGTTTCAGGGTTTTGGTCTCTTTGTGTCTCACCTGAGGCCAGGCAACTCCCAGAAGCTCATGCGAAATTCTCCTGGACGCCACAGATGTTGGGCTTCACAGTCTGTTGTGGAGCCCACCTTTACCCTGAGGCCTGATGGGGCCCCTTACCCCACGTGGTGGCGTCTCCAGCTAAAGCACAGGCTCGGCAGGCAGTCCTTGCAGGTGCCTCTGCGGCTGGCGTGGGCAATGAACCCTGCAGTCGGGGCTGCTCCTTGCTGTCCTGCCTGGTGCTTTGTTTCTGGAAACTTCTGAAGATCTAAGATTCTTTCCTCCTGAGTGTGCTTTTCGTGCCAGGAGCTGACCTGCAGCTTGGCAAGAGGATCAGACATTGGCCTGCTGTGTGGGTTCTAGGCCTCAGTTTCCCCAGCTGTGAAAGGTGACCCTTCCGTGGACCCCTGTGCCCTGCCACTTCAAATGGGTCTCTACTCTGGAGAAAATCTGTGTCTGTCTTTATGTCTCTACCAAGAGGGTGCCCACTGCATTCTCATCTCTCAGTTGTAAACATCCCCTCTGCTCCAGGGCCTCCTTCCAATGCCTTCCAAGTCTCCCCAGCCAGAATGACCTCTCTTTTCCCTGGACCCGCAACACTTTCCACTTCTACCTCTGTTTTCCATACCTTCCTAAGGAGAGAAATCCAGTATGTATTGAACACTGGCTCTACGCCAGATTGGAGGAATGTTTTACCAACATCATCTTTGGATCTGCTCATTCACCATTAGAAACACAAGATTGCCCCATTTCACAGAGGAGGGCATCGAGGAGTAGAGCAGTCAGGGTACTCAGCCCAGCCATGCAGGTAGCAAAGGACGTTTGGATCCTGGGCTGTCTCCAGGTGGAGGCTCCCCTGGGCAGGGGCTGCCCCTATCCCTGGTGGGCACTGACAGATGCTTGGCCAGAGGATGTGAGCTGTGCCCTCCTTCATTCTCTGCAGCCAGAACCCGGCAGGTAGGACCAACCACTCAAGGCCCGGGCTTTGCAAACTGTTAGAGCGTCTGGTTCAGAGAGAAGATGGAGGAGGAGGATCCGTGCTGCCTGCAGGTGGTTCCCACCCCTTAGGGGCAAGAGGGTGGGATGCAGAGTGCTGTGAGCATCACTTCTCCGTGGGGTTTATGTTTCAGGCTACTATGAACAGAGCAGGGGCAGTGGGTGGGGAGGAGAAGGCGTGAGCTCCAGGCTGGGTGCGGGGTGCGCTCCTCCTGCCAGCCCCGTCCCAGCTTTCCCATGGCCAGGGCCTTCCCAGCTCGTCCGCCCGTCCTCTAGGCCCTGTCTGCACCTACTGTGCCTTGCCTCTCTGTCCCTCTCTGCGTGAGACTCTATAGACGTTTGCTTTTGTATTTCTCAATTCTGTTCCTGCATTTTTTCTTTTATTTAAGAAAGAGAAGGAGAGAGAGAATTAACTTTATTTTTTCATCTGGCCTTTGTTTCTCCAACACTTAGTTGTGTACATGGTGCTGGGGTTTGAACCTGCATCCTCGTGAATGCCAGGCAAGCCTGGTAACTGTTGAGCCACTGCTCCAGCCCCCTTCCAGGCCTTTTTAATTGCTTGTTTCTGTCTGTTTTTCCTCCTTCCTCTCCCTCTCTCTCTCCTTTGTGCTGTTTGATTGCTCACCTTGTGCGCACGCGCACCTCCCTGCAGGCTCGCACAAGCCGGCCTCTGCGGCTCAGTCTCTCTTCTCAGTGAATCTGTCCATTTCTTTCTTGCGGATCCTCCCACCACATTTGCTGCTGGCACCAGCATGGAAATCTGGGAGACCCAAGCCAGAGGGCCTCAAGTTTCAAGGAAGGATAAGGCAGTTTGGGGCAGGGAGGAGAGCTCGGCTGGTTCTCAGGGAGGAACATGCTGCAAATCCGAGGATTCCAAGTCACCTCGTCTAGATTGAATGGGGAACACACAGGACTCCAAGTCAGAGTGTCAAAGCTCAAGTCCTGCCTCTTCCACTTCCTGTGTGACCTTGGACTAGTCACTTAACCTCTCTGAATCTTAGCTTCTGCACTGGTAAAAATATGAAATGTGAAATGTGTTAATAGCCCATTGTGCAGTGTGGGGCACAGTAAAGGGACAAATGGGTTAAGACTCAAAGGCTGCTCAGGTGAGGCTGAAGGCTGACAGGTGGATGCTGGATGGAGGAGCTGTTTGTCATGGGAGGTGTATAAGCAGAGGCCTGGCAGTGGGGCCTGGTGGCAGTGGCCTAGAGGTACTGAAGCATTGACTTGGCTCTCTCACGTCCTGGTGTCAGGAGGGGCTGTGGCCCACTGTTGGGATGACATGGAACAGCTGCGGGAGTGTCCTTGCGACCCTGATCTTTGATGGGGAACAGGACACAGGAGGAGAACATCTCCCCAGGGCTGTCAAGAGCTGGGGGATTTTGCAGCTCCATTTGCTCCAGACTTGCCCCAAGACTGAAGGTGAGGTGGGCATGGCCTCTGGGAATAGGGGACAGAGGGTACAGAGAGGCCTAAGAGAAGGAGACCACCATGCTGGGTCACAGTCCTGTCACCCCTGGCATCACCCTGGCTTGCTCCCTTGGGCTCATCACATCCTCTCCCTGAGTCTGGGTGCCCCTGTCTGTCGAAGGAGAATTGGACTCAGTGCTCCCAGAAATCAGGAGTACCAACTGCTGCTGTGTGTCGTTGGGCAGGTCACTTTACATCTCTGATCCTTCACTTCCTCTTCCAGAAAGTATGACAGGGCAGTTCCCCTTCCCAGTCCACAGGGGCATTCTGGGAGCTAAGGCATCTGTGACCTGCATGGGGAGGGGACTCCTGCTCTGAGGTCAGGCCCAGCCTCCTGGGCGGACGTCCTTGGAGTTGTGCAGAGCCCACAGGCCTGGCTTCGCTGCAGGGGCTGCACTGCAGGAGGTGACAGGAAGCTGAGTTTCATGAATGAAACATCTGAACTTTCACCGAGGACAGAGCAACTCCAAGCATCCCTGGTTTCCTGGATGAGGTGACAGCGACATCAGATGGCCCTCTGAGTGCTTCCTCTGGCCACTCCGGGCACAGTCCCACGGCTGCCTGGTCTCCCACAGACCTTCCCCCAGTGTGGGGAATAATGAGTCCCTGTCCACTGAGCACCAGGGTAGAGTTGTGGTCACTGATGCCAGGGAGGAGCCGGGTCACAGGGGCCAGGCGAAGTGTCAAAGCCCAGCAATGGAGTCACATTTAGTCCTCGCCATGCCTGTGAGGTAGGGTCATTGTTCCCAACGACAGCCACAGCCTCTCAGTGGTGGGGAGTGAGGTGCTGGAGGCCATAAGTTCATTTGAGCACAGAAGAGCCCCAGACCCTGGCCCCAGCCCCCACTGCCCTCCACCCTGAGACCACTGAAGAGCCCAGAGCGCCTGGCCCCAGCCCCCACTGTCCTCTATCCTGTGACCACTGAAGAACCCCAGCCCCTGACCCCAGCCCCCCATGGCCTCCACCCTGTGAAAGCTCTAAAATCAGCTCTGCTTTATTTGTAAGACAATAATAATCTGCAGATCAAGTGGAGAGGTCCCTAGAGGACCTGCTGGGTACAAGGAAGGAAGCCCGTCCCTGCCTCTGGCCACTTCCTGAACGTGGATGACTCTCCTGGGATAACTGTGACACCTGACTTCCCCGGGCTCAGCCAGAGTGGCCTCTACATCCTGGAGGGTGACCAAACTCTCTAAACTTTCTTTAACCCACCCCCAAAGTCCTGGTTGTTCTCCTTATTAAGAGCAGTTAATCTTGGTGACTTTCCTGTCTCAGGTCGTGGAATCTTCAAGCTCACTGGGTCCATGTGATGCAGACCTCATCTGTCTCCGAGGCTGAGCTAAGCCAGCTGGATCCCCCAGTGCCAGAGGCTCACAGCTACTCCACCGCAGGACGGGGCTCCTTGAAGCCACACTGGGTGTGGCTCTGCTCTATGGGGTTTGCACCGTGACCTCTGGAGACCTTGGAAAAGGGCTGATGTGGGGGGATGGTCCTTTTCCTCCTATGGAACCAACATCTGGTCACCCCAGCTTCCCCTATGTCTGCCTCCGAGGGGTCGCTTAAGACAGATGCATGAGAAGTCCAGGAAATTAGAGCCTGTTTCATGGGTCCTTATCAGATGACTCAAGAGTGAGAGTTTCTGACTTCTGTGCCTTGGTTTCTCCATCTGGGAAATGGGCATAATGCAGACGGTCCTGATTCAACTTACAGTATTTTCACCTTACAACGATTTATCATTGTAAGTGACTCTATTGTAAATCGAGGAGCACCTATAGCTTCCTTCTCAGACTTCTGAGCAGAAAATGAATGAGTGCGTGTGTTACTTAGGTGGCAGGTGTTCAGTAATGAATGAAATAATTACGATCACTAGTCTTTGGCACGGTTTTTCGACATGTAAGTTGCAGGAGCACAGCTGCGGGAAAGAGTAGTTAGAACTCTGAGGAAGTGAGTTCTCATCTTTAGTGTGGCTTTGTGCAGGGGAGGATGTCACCATCTGCAGGCACAGACTCAGGTCTCTGCACTTGGCTGAGATGCACGGAAATATTTCCACCTGCGCTGTCTGCTTAGTAGGAATGAGAATGGTGTTAGCTGAGGCCCCTGGGGACAAGGGGAGGAGGGAGAGGTGCATGGAGGAGCAAGGGCAGGGAGGCAGGAGGTGGGTGCCCCTCCAGGCCTCTCTCACCCTCCTCCCATTGAGTGGGGCAGCCTGGAGCAGATCCTAGGACCTGGAATGTTGGAAAGAACATTAACATCCATCATGTCCCTCAGTTTAAAAGAATGAGCCACGAGGGCAAGATCTCAAGTGGAGATTGTCCAGCAAGTCATTGTCCAGGCAGAGCTGAGGTCCAGTTTCCTGCCTTTAGAAAGTCAGGGAAAGAGGAAGCTGGGGGCAGGTCTGCTACCCGCAGGGCTCCTTAGGGCCATCAGCCCAGGAGCTGTTGTATAGAGATTCCTTGTGATAGGGGCCTCATGAGCCAGGTGGGCAGATCACCCTGATAGACAGGGCGCTGAGGCCCAGGGAAGACCTGGCTGGCCTTGAGTGGCCCAGGCCACATGCAGCAATGCAGGGACTTAAGTCAAGAGCTCTTGTCTCCAAGCCTAGCCGGGACCCTGAGATGATCCTTTCGTTTAAAATCTCACCTAGAGCTTTGGGGGAAAATCCGATTTTATTACCAACTGTGCCCACACACCTGTCACCTTGTCATTATTCTCGTACCAGCTGGTCCAGCCTCTCCTCCATCTGCCAAGTCCCCACTGCTGGCTGCAGTGTAGCACACGGCACCCGTATTCTGTATTTCCTAATAAAAAGACTGCCTGGGTGACCCAAAGGGATTAACCATAAAAACACAGGTTAAATGAACATGATGGACAAAGATTGGGAGCTGCTGGGGATGTTGCCACGTGGGTCCACATTTGCCCACGTGATCAGGGTTACTGTTGCCTCCAGGCAGGTGATGCTTAGGTGGCCACCCTGGGGACAGTGCTGGTGTGTGGAGGAGCTGGTCTGTGGCTCTAGATCAGATGGACCCAGGACTTCGGTCTTTAACCTGAACTATAAAATGTCCATACAGTCCCTGGGGACCTGGACCACTCTATGCCCGTGTTCCTCCCAGGGTGGGCTGCGTGTGCAGGTCTGCCAGGATCCTGGGTGGGGAGGGATTTCCTGTTTCAAATGCTGACTCTGTGGCCTTCCTCCTGATCTATGGAGTCAGAATCCCGGGTGGGCCTGGGACCTGCATTTTAAGCTGATGCCCCCTCCCCAATACTGCCCCAGGTGATTCTTCAGCAACCTCAAGGCTGAGACTCCCAGCACAATGAAATCAACTGTGTTCATTTCATAAACTTCCGGCAATGAGTCTTGTGCTTTTGGGCTCTGGGAAAAGCCCTGCCGTAGACTAACTGTGGTACCTGAGACCAGCCCCCAAAGCAGCCTGGGCTCGTTTTCCTGTCTGCATAGCAGGGATTCTGATGCCCACAGTGCCCACTCATAGGACTGAAAAAAGCCTGCAGGTGATTGTGGCTGCAGATGTCCCCTGGTCACAGGAGGGCCACCAGAGTTACTGTGACCCAAGGCTGAAAACCAGCTCCACTACTGCTGCTATGACTCGATCACGTCATGTCTGCTCTGAGCTGTGGCTTCTCCAGCTGAGGTTTAGGGAGACAGCGGGTAGGGCCATGTCCCCAGTGCCCGGCTCAGAGCAGATGCGCAGTGAATATTTGAATGCTAAGAAAATGAATCAAGCCGCGCGTGGTGGCGCACACCTGTCAGGCTCGGGAGGCTGAGGCAGGAGGATCGCAAGTTGAAAGCCAGCCTCAGGACCTTAGCAAGACTTTGTCTCAAAAAAAAAAAAAAAAAAAAAAAAGTCATGAACTCACTATCTTGCCAGGTAATCACCACTGTCATCTCTGCTTTACAGAGGAGGAAATTGAGACCAGAGAAGCAACCTGACCTGCCAAAGTCACCCTTGTATTGTGTCCTGGAGGCAGGATTCAAATTCCCAAGCCAGGGCTCCTTCCGCTGCATCTCTATCAAGATCATGCTAGGGGAGACCTTGGGGGTGGGCAGAGTGGAGGTCCCCAGATCCTCGACCAGAGAAGTCACCCATGGGCTGCTAAGAGGTACTCCCATCCTACGTCTCCTGGACAGGGGGCTCCTGGCAGCATGGCTTAGACAAAGGGGGTCTTGGACCCTTCAAAATAAGCTGACCCCAAACTACAGGTTCCTGGTCTCAAAGATGCTACAGGCTTTGGGGAAACTGCAGGAGGAGTGTGCTCAGTCCAGCGAGGACCAAGTCAGCTGGTGAAGCAGGGCCAGGCCTTCTTACTGGGGAAACCAAGGCCCAGAAAAGGTAAGCAATAGCTAGGCCACAGGGCAGAGGAGGACCCGCAGTTTGGACAAGGGGTTCCCTGCTGTCTCCCGGCCCTGCCCCTGGCCTATCCCTGGGCCCTGCTCTTCCCTGCCCGTTGTCTGGGCAACACCCCAGCACCCGCAGATGTATGCCCTCCTCAGCTTGGCTCCCCACTCTCCTCTGCCTTCCTTGGAGACATCTCTTTGAAAATTATTGTTCTTCCTTACCTGTGTCCCCAGCCCTAAGCCTCCTCCTGGTTCTGTCCACCCCTGGGAGCTCCCAGCCCCTTTCACCACTGACCCCCAGTGGCAGCCGAGAAAGGTGACCACACACTCCTGTGCTGAGCTCTGGCGTGGGGCCCAGGAGGACTGTCACTGTTCTGGTGGCTGATGATGATGATGGCGACTGGGTCAGGGCTCATTCATGCATGCAACAAATATTTACTGAGCACCTACTATGTGCCAGTCACCATTGTAGGTGCTGTTAATGCATTAAAGGGCAAATCATCACAACCAAGTTCTTGCTGGCCTGGAGCTTACATTTCTCTGTGTGCACGTGTGTGTTGACAGATCACAATTAACATAAGTGTGCAAATGATGCTATATGTTCGAAGATGAGAAGAGCGGGGGTGGGGGATGGGATGAGTTGGGGAAAGAGCTGTGTCTTCAGTGGGGCTCTTGGGAGCGGCCTTGAGGAGGAGGCTTCCGAGGAAGTCTTGCAGGAGAAAGAGGGTATTTGAGGCCTTGTCACCTCTTGTGGAAGAGGCAGATGCACCGTCCGTTTGCCCCGCCCCTGAGCTGCTCTGCTCTGAACCTTCCTCTAGAGCAGCCTGAGTGAAGACTTGAGTTTGATCATGTCACTCTGTTGATTAAAACCCTACCATGATCCTCCAAAGTCCAAAGTCCAAATTCCTGCTAACTTGCTCCCAGGAGTCTATCAATCGTCCCAGCCCTGGCCCAGATCCCTGGAGTTTGAATAGCAGAGTTCAGGCTCCTCCAGGAAGCCCTCTCTTACCCCTTCCCTTTGGACTGTGCCCTTGGAGCCCTGTGCTTCCATCAGCATGGGGCTCAGTCCTGGGGCTGACAGCTCCTCTGCCTACTCCTGCCAGTCAGGGGACCCAGGAGGAAGGGGTACATTTGTCCTCTTCATCCCCAGACTCTCGGCTCCAAGCACAGGTCTGGGCCCACAATAGGAGCATGGTAAATCTCTGCTGACTGCAGAGATGCATGGGTGGGCGGAAGGGCCAGCGGGTGAACATGCGCTTGGCCAGCTCATCCATCATGCCCTCCCTAGGGGCGAGTGGAAGGCGGTCAGGCGGACGGGAATCTATGCAGCATCCCCAAGCTCGTTTGATTTAATTTCTTGATAGTTTAGGTCTTTTTTCTTGCTTGACAACTATGGATTGTGAGATAATCTGAAAATCAATCTTGCTCTCCAAGTTCACCCAGGCCTCCTGCTTGGCTCCACTGACGATGTCCATGGGAGCTGACAGACTGTTTCCTCCATCCTGTTGGTGGTGACAGATGCTTTACAGCACAGTGGGGCAGGGGGTCCTTTTCCTCTCCTGGCCTGGTGAGAGCTCAGAAGAGGCCTGAGCACCACCGAGGGTAGCAGGGCAGGGAGCGGGGAGGGTCCCAGCTGTCCTGATGGTCACATTGATGTTACTCCAGGACACAAGTGGGTCCTCCCAGGACCTCTACCCTTCCAGACTTTTCTGCTTATCTTGGAACCCTAGGGGTCTCCAAGCCACTTGTGAACAATGCCTGGGCTGGACAGAGCACTCAGCTGTTTCAGAAATAGATAAGCAAAATCCAGCTTGGAACTCATGCTGAGAACATTCTGGCCTGGACACTTCTATCTGGGTCCTGCAACTTTTTTTGCCCAAATATTTCTGATGTTGGGCTGGCCAAGTGGCCCTGGAAATGCAGGAGTCACATACTCTAGTGGGTGGGTGGGGACACATCACGTTGAGTGGTCGAAGGCAGTGGGATAATACACAGAGGAGGGAATGGGTCAGCAGGGGAGGGCAGGTCCCAGGAAAGGAGGACGAGAAGGAGCACAGCGATAGCCCTTCCTGGGAGCAGGCCCTGCTCTCCAGCTTTACCCACGCTAGCTTGTTTGTTGCTCAGGGTGACCCTGTGGGATAGGGACTAGTGATGCATTTATCATACACATGATGTCACTGCGGCTGAAGTGATGCCACTTGCTCAAGTTCACCCAGGAATCTGGTTCCAAAGCTTGTGTTGCTTTTGAAGATGAACTTGGATCTGGCATTGCTGCTATGGAGGACTTTGAGAATGCAAGCTTCAAGGTTTTTCAAGAGAAATCAGAGATCTTGATTTCTATGAAAGTTTCACTTTTTTTTTTCAAGTGCTTAGGATGGAACCCAGGGCCTTGCAAGTGCTCTACCACCGAGTCACACCTCCAGCCCGTTTGCAGCTTTTTGTTACTTGTGGGTATCAAACAGACTGATTTGGGAAGAAGATTCTGCTCCAGGCTGTCTGCAGTCTCCAGGAGAAGGGAAGGAGCTCTAGATTTCCACCTGGAGGCAAACAGACTCATGCTCCAATTTGGCGCCTGGACTTCCCTGCTCTGGGCATAGTCTCCCTGTGTGAGATGCCTGCCTCCCAGGGCTCCCGTAAGCAGCAGAGGAGATCGTAGCTGCATGTGACAAGCGGTGGACCAACACGGCACCAGGTCGGCATCTTCACTGACCTCCTGGCTGTGCCCCTCCCTGCCAAGCTCCCCAGCAAGGTTTTCCTGTCTGCTGGGTCCTCTGCCCTTGGCACCAAGAAGTTTGATTTTCCTGTCCAGTGTGCTTCATAGTCCAACGTAGATGCAGCCTCCTAGTCAGACAAGTTTTCGCTGGGCTCTGAAACTTTGTTCATCAGCCTGAGGCTGTGAAGATAAAACCCCAAACCACAGGCAAATTGCGGGTGACTGTGCAGAGTGGTCACCCAGTCAGGCACCATGATGTGTGCTTGCCTGCCTGGTCTCAACTGGTCCCATCTGGTCCTTAACCTTCACAACTGTGCCCGTTTCAGGGAGTATGAGACCCACCCTCAGAGAGGTGGTCACTGCCCAAGGTCATACAGCAGAGAGGTGGTCGAGCAGGGCCTGGGGAGCTGGACTTGCTTCCCTCTCCTCCCTACCTTTCCTGACCTGTGAGTTCTTGGAGAACAAAGTCCATAACTGTCCACCTCTGGTCAGTACTGGAGAGGTCTCCCTCTCCGTGTCTATCATCAATCTATCTGATGGGATTACATGGATTTTGAAGATAAACACCAGACCTTAAAGGACTTTTCACTTACCTTAGACTTATTGATCTCCCCACCCACCTTTGCCTCCTAGATCTTCCATATGGAAAAGTTTAAGAATCGGTGGTAAGAAAAAGATCTCTGGAAGCATAGAGATGGGGGCTCATTCCCATCTCTCCTACTCAGCAGCTGCAAAACCTTGAACATATTGCCTCGCCTCTCTTGTGTTTTCATTAAATCTATAGACGAATTTTGGGAGAAGTGACATCTGAATATGATTGAGTCTTCCAGTCCGTGGACATGGGATATCTCCTCATTTATTTCGGTTTACTTTGATCTCTTTCATCATTTCTTTTTGTAATTTCAGTATGTAGATCCTGTACATTTCTTAAGAGTTATGCATAAGGATTTCTAATTTTTAGAGCCATTGTCATCGGTATTGTTCTAAAAATTCTGATTTCCGTGTGTTCATTGTAATCCATAGAGATTTTTGTAGGTTGACCTTTTCTTCTAGAAATCTTGCTAAAACTTTGCTTTAGTAGCGATTTTTGTAGATTCCCTGGGCTTTTGTACATAGACAATTATGTCACCTGGCAATAGGAGTTTTATTTACTTGTTTCTAATCTAGACATCTTACTCACCCCCCTCACCCCACTTTTCACTGGCTGGAGCTTTTAGTGCAGTGATGGATAGGGAGTTAGTGAGGGTGGACATCCGTGTGTGTTCCCTAGCTCAGCAGAAATGCCTTCAGTGTTTCACTGTAAAGTCTGACGTCAGCTGTAAATTTACTGAACATGCCTTTTACCAGGTTAAGTTCCTTTCTATTGCTAGTTTGTCAAGAGTTTTTAAAAATGTTCATTTATGCATTATGAACAGATATTTAATAAGTAAACAGGTATTTAATAAGTAATTATTTATCAAATGTCTTTTCTGTATCTATTGAGGTGTGATCATGTTTTTTTTTTCTTTAGTGTGTCGGTAAGGTGGATTCCACTGGCTCATTCTCAGATTTGAGATATTGCTTTATTGGAATAAGCACACTTGGCTACAATGTGTTATTTGTTTGTTTATTTATTTATTTATTTTAAAGAGAAAGGGACATTGAGAGAGAGAAAGAGAGAGACAAAATCAATTTTATTTAGTTTTTCATGTGGCTTTCTTTGCTCCAACACTTTGTTGTGTATGTGTCCTGGGGTTTGAACTCGTGCCCTCACTCATGCCAGGCAAGCGCTGTAGCTACTGAGCCACTGCTCCAGCCCCTGGTGCATTATTCTTATATATATTCTTGGACTCAATTTGCTCATTTTGTTGAGGATATTTGCATTTACCTTCAAAAGGAGTATTAATATGTGGTTTCCATTTCTTATATGGTCTTTATCTGATTTTAAAAAATCATTGGTAATACTGATCTCAGAAAGCATGTTAGGAAGTGTTCTTTTTCTATATTCTGGGAGATTGTGTAGAATTCTTACCATTGTGTCTCTTAAATGTTAGTATAATTTGCCAATTAAACCATCTGTTCCTGAATTTTTCTTTTTTGGAAGTTTTTTTTAATAAGAAATTTAATTTGCTTAATAGATATAGGGCTGCCCAGGTCAATCTTCTTCCTCTTCTTATTCTAAGAGAGAAGGACAGGGAGAGAGAGAAAGACAGACAGAGAGAATCAGTTTTTATTGAGTTTTTCACATGGCTTTCGTTGCTCTGACACTTAGCTCTATACGTGGTGCTGGGGTTTGAACCCGTGTACTTGTGTATGCCAGGCAAGCACCATAACCGCTGAGCCATTGCTCCAGCCCCAACAATTTCTTCTTGAGTGATACTTCATTGCTTCTTCCAAGAAATTGGTGCATTTCAAAGTTGTTAATTTTATGGGCATGAAATTGTTCATAGTATTCATTTATTTTCATATACCTATGGGGCCAATGGTGAATGAAATACTTGATTTCAGATCTGATGTTGGACAATTTGTGACTTCTTTCTCTTTTCCTGGTCAGTCTGAGCAGAATTTATAAATTTTTCAATCCTTTTGGTGAACAAATCTTGGTTCTATTGTTTTTCTCTATTGCTTTCTGTTTTCAATTTCATTGATTTCTGCTCTTCCTTTCCTAGTTCCTTCCTTCTGCTTTGTTTGGGTTTATTTCATTTTTTATTTTTCACTTTTTTAGCATGAAAGTTTGGATTACTGGTTTATGACTTTTTTTTCTCCCTAATATAAGCATTTTACATATTTTCCTATAAGCACAATTTTAGCTACATCTCATAAATTCTAATTTTAGTCTTAATTATGTTTAAAATATTTTTCTGAATTACCTTTAGACTTGTTTTTTTTAATCTATAGATTATTAAGAAATATGTTGCTGAATTTCCCAGTGTATGGAATTCTCCATATAGTTTCTGTTATTGATTACAGTTTAGAGTTACTATGGTCCGAGAACATACTTTTATATTATTTCAATTCTTTTAAATTTATTACTTTGTTCAGTGACCAAGGATATAGTTTATCTTGGTGACTGTGTCCCTTGGGCATTTAAAATGAAGGTATTTTCTGTAGTTATTGGGTTCAGTGTAATTCTAAATGACAATTAGGTTGGAAGTGCAGAGGCGTGTTTCCTGATTCCGTTGACTTGTTCTATCAATCACACGCAGAGGCATGTTAAAATCTCCAACTATAACTGTGATTTGTCTGTGTCTCCTTAACACTTCCACGTGGTTTTGCTTTATGGATTTTGAAGTTCTGTTATTAGCTCCATACATATTTAATATCACTGTATCTTCTTGACTCTTTCATTATTATGCAATTTCTTGCTTGATCTCGGTAAATTTACTTTTTCTCAAACTTGTTTTTTCTAATACCACTGGCCACTCCAGTTTTCTTCATTAGCATCTGCCATGGTACATCTTTTATTTTTTTTTTTACCAATTTAAAAAATTTAACCTATTGTTATATAAACAATGGATGTCTTGTTGACAATATGTAATAGTCTTTTAAAAAATCCAAACTAGGGGCTGGAGCAGTGGCTGAGCAGTTCTGGCGCTTGCCTGGCACACGCAAGGATGCTGGTTCAAACCCCAGCACCACGTACACAACAAAGTATCTGAGCAACGAAGAGTACATGAAAAACTAAATTAGGGAGCTGGGGCGGTGGATCAGCGGTTAAGCGCTCGCCTGGCTTGCGCAAGGACCTGGGTTCGGACCCCAGCACCATGTACACTAACAGGCAGTTGGGCTGGAGCGGTGGCTCGGTGGTAAAGGCACTTGCCTGGCATGCCCAAGTACACGGGTTCAAACCCCAGCACCCACGTACACAACTAAGTGTCTGAGCAATGAAGGCCATGTGAAAAACTCAATAAAAATTGATTCTCTCTCTCACTCTCTCTCTGTCTTTAAAAAAAAAAGAAAAACTAAATTTAAAAAATTAAAAAAAAATTGAAACTAGCAATCTCTGTCTTTCAAATTGTATTTAGACCGTTTGCATTTATTGATTCCTTTTTCTTTTTTCCTCTTTCCATATTTTTTTACTGGTGCACTATAGCACATAATGATGGGATTTGTTGTCACACTTTTGTACAGGCACACTATGTAGCAATATAAGGTGGCCGACATCACTCCCCAGCACTTCCCCCTCCTTCCCCAGCACCCTCTGTTTCCTTTCCTCTATTGTTTTCCCTTTGATTTTCATGAAAACCACCCCCACCTTTCTTTTCCTTTTTCCTCTCTAGCTTCCCCATATGTGAGATGTGAGAAAACATACATCCCTTTTTCTTCTGAGTCTGGCTTATTTCGCTTAACACAGTGGTCTCTAGTTCCATCCGTGGAACTATGCAAATGACATAGTTTCATTCTTCTTTAAGGCTGAATCGTTCTCCATTGTGTATATATTCCACATTTTCTTTATCCACCTAGCCTGGTTCCACAGTTTGCTATAAGTGTGAGTATGCATGTATCACTACTACAATGACTTTAATTCTTTAAGATGAATACCAAGGAATAGTATCACTGGGTCACATGGTGGATCCATGCCTGGTCTTTTGAGGAAGCTCCACACTGACTTCCACAGTGGTTATCTCATTTACAACCCACCAACATTTTAAAAATGCTCCTTTTTCTCCACATCCTCTCCAGCATTTATTATCATTTGTATTCTTGATGGCTGCCATTCTGACTGGTGTGAGATGAAATCTCAGTGTAGTTTTGATTTGCATTTCCTTAATTGCTAATGACATTGGATTTTTTTACATACTTGTTGGCTGTTTGTATTTCTTCTTTTGAAAAGTGTGTGTTTAATTCATTTGCCCATTTATTAATTGGGTTGTATGAGTTTTGGTTTTACATTTTTTGAGTTCTTTACATTTCTAGATATTAAGCCTCTTTCAGAAGATTTTCTCCCTTTCTGTGGGTTCTTTCTTCACATTTCTAGTTGTTTTCTTTACTGTGCAGAAGCTTTTAAGTTTAAATAAGCATCAAATTTAAATAAACTCTGGGCATTATTTCCTGAGCTTTAGGAGTCTTACTGAAAAAGTCTTCTCCTGTGCCTAAAAGCCGGAGCGTTGGCCGCATGTTCTCTGCTAGGTGTTGCATAGTTTCTGTGAACCATTTGCATTTAATCTAATTATTGATATGGTTGGATTTAAAACTACCATTTTATTATTTGTTTTTTTACTTGTTCACTCTGGTTTTTTCCCTTGATTTCCCTTTCCTCACTTCTTGTGGATTATTTAAGCATTTTTATCATTCCAGTTAATTTACACATTGGTCTTTTCACTGCGTGCCTTTGAATAATTCCTTTGAATGTTGTACACACCTATAATGTACATATATATATATATATTAAAGGTAGAGAGAGAGAGAGAATGAATTTTATTTAGTTTTTCATGTGGCTTTCATTGCTCTGACACTTTGTTATGTCCATGGTGCTGGGGTTCGAACCTGCATCCTCGCCCATGCCAGGCAAGTGCTGTAACTGCTGAGCCACCGCTCCAGCCCCACAATGTACATACTTAATGATATACATGCTAACAGTCTACTTAAAATTAATATTTTGCTTCTTCAAGTGAAATTTTAAAACTTTAAAAGCATATTAGTCCCTTTAGCCTCTCTCCTTTGTGTTGTAGCTTCCGTGTTCTATGTGTAGACGCATGGATGAGCTCAGCAGGTATTATGATTTTTACCTTCAACTATCATAAGCATTTTAAAGAACTAAAAGGTGAAAAATTGTTTATCATTTTTGCACAGATGTTTATCAGTTCTCTTGTTCTTTCTTCATTCCTGCTACAGTTTTGATATGGCTTGAGTGTCCCCTCCGTCTCCCGAAAGATTCATATGTTGAAGGCTTGGTCCCCAGTGGTGATGTGATGCGGGTGGTGATGGAATCTTGAAGAAGCAGGGCTGGATAGGAGGTCCTCGGCTCCATGGGGGCATGACCTTCAGAAGGGATAGTGTCTTCCGAAGCCAGCTGGCCTGACAGTGAATTATTGTAAAAGCCTGAACCTGACCTTGGACCTCTCTGGCTTCCTGTTTGGTCGTGTGATTTCTTCCACCCTCATGTGCACCTCCTATTGCCATGAGGTGTGGTAGTCAAGGTCGAGCAGACCTTGCCAGAGCCTGCACTGTGCTGTTGGAGCTTCCAGCCTCCAAAACTCCTCCTTTCTTTATGAAGTTTGCTTGCTTCGGTTATTTCATTATAGTAATGCATACAGTTACAAATTGTACAGTACAATGCAATTTCTGAGGTTCCAAGTTTCCCATTGATACCATTTCCCTTCTATTTGAAGAATTCATGGTAACATTTCTTTTAGTGAAGGTCTGCTGGTAACAAATTCTCTTAGTTTCTCTTCATCTGAGATTGCCGTAATTTTTCCTTCATTCCTAAAGGATATTTTTCTTTAAAAAATTTTCTTTATTTGTTCGACATAGTCTTACATATTGGAGGGAATTGTTGGTATGTATTCCTGCATACAAGGATATTGACATAGTGAGATAGTAAGTTAAGGCTGATCCTAGACCAGGATCTACCCCCTTCATCCATTCCCCAAACTCAAGTCTCCTCTGTTATCCCCCCATACTATAATTTGAAATGAACATATACATGTATAATAATTGTCGACATTTCTGAGTTTCTCTGCCTGCCT
>PVKS010037167.1:0-18815 GCA_004027875.1 Aplodontia rufa | reverse complement strand
AAACAGACACTTTTTTTAAGTGAGAGGGAGGGGAAGAGAGAGAATCAATTTTATTTATTTTTTCATCTGGCCTTTGTTTCTCAGTTGTGTATGTGATGCTGGGGTTTGAACCCAGGTCCTTGAGCATGCCAGACAAGTGCTCCTACCACTGAGCCACCACTCCAGCCCCAAACAGACACTTCTCAAAAGAAGAAATTTAAACGGTCATCAAATATATCAAAAACTGTTTTAGTAATTAGTGAAATACAAAACAAAACTACACCAAGATTTCATCTCATACCAGTGAGAATACAAACATTAAATTCTGGAGAGGATGTGGAGAAAAGGGAACACTCTTCCACTGTTGGTGGAATTATAAATTAGTACAGCCACTATGGAAATCAGTATGGAGTTTCCTCAAAAGACTACGCATGGAACCACCATAGAACCCAGTTATACCACTCCTCAGTATTTATCCTGAAGAATTAAAGTCATCATACTATAGTGATACATGCATATACCCTTGTTTATATTATAGTAAGCACAATTCACAATAGCCAAACTATGGTACCAGCCTAAGTGTCCATCAACAGACAAATGGATAAAGAAAATGTAGTATATATACACAATGGAGTTTTATCTGGCCATAAAGAAAAATGAAATCATGTCACTGGCGGGAAAATGAATAGAACTAGAGACCATTATGTTAAGCAAAATAAGCCAAACTCAGAAGGTCAAGGGTGTTATTTTTTCTCATATGTGGAAGCTAGACAAGAAAATGGAAAAGAAATGTGGAGGGACACGGATCTTACAAAAATCAAAGGGAGATCAGCAGAGGATAGGACCAGGGAGTAGAAGGCAGGGAGGGAGGGGGGACAGCTGCAGAGTGATACTGGCCAAGAAATATTGTTATATTGTATGCATGTACTAATATGCAACAAAAATTCCATCATTATGTACAACTATAACGCACAAAAAAATGTGGAAAGAAAAAAGAAGCCAATTAAACATTGCAGAAAGATAACCAAGATTACCCCTACACACATAGAGGCCTTACTAAACCTGCTACAGTAAGTCAGGCACAGTAAAATGTTTCAAGCTCATCTTGGGTATACACACAGTATATACATAGTTCAATGTTAAAAACTGGCGGGAGGGGATTCAGGAACTCCATTTTCCTTGAAACTTTTCATAAGTTTGAATTTTAAAATGTTAATTGTAAAAAGACCAAAAAGGACTCATGCCAACCTTGGTGCCTAGCAAAATACCTGGCTCACTGAAGGTACTCAATAAAAATCATTTGGCCTTCTCAAAGGAGGGAAGTGGCCACAGAACAAATCTTAGCATCATTTTCAACTTTTTGCCTCCGTATCCAAATGGACTCTCAGCTCTAATGAAACTACCTAATCAGTTTTCAGTTTTAGTCTCACATCCTTATTTTTATTTCCCCATTTCTAGCTCTTATTATCCCTCACTTGGCACTGTAGTAGCAGCCTGGTCCCCCTGCTCCATTTCTAACCTCATCCTTGAACCTTACATTCCTGAATCATTACCTAGAAGTCAAGAGTTACCTTTCAAAACCTACACTTTTTCCTTATTCAAATACCCTCATTGTTAATGCTGATTTCCCAGGCAGGTGCGCCAAAAAGATATATCTCTGTACTCCAACCCCAACCCACAAGCAAACAATGAAGTAAATACTGAAGGGTGACCAGGAGGGAAAAAAGGGGAGGAAAAGGGAGACTCTGACTTGACCTTCTTCCTGCTTGATTTAGGACTTAGTATTCATTTTATTTTTGACTACGTAGTAGGACTGCCAAGTGTGAGCTGGGTAAGCTTCCCAACACTGTGTTTTTCACAACTGTTTTCCCAACTTGGCACCAAAATAATAATTTTTTAGCATCAAGGGATAAACCACGGAGACTATCTAAAGCCAAAAGAAACCATCCTAAAGGCTCCAGTATACCCAACAGGAAGCTCTATTCTAAAGGTCATAAGATCCCATTCATTGCTCAAATGCAAGAACCCTCACTAGGTTTGTTTCCCCCCAACAGTCAACACACAGGAGCAGACACCCACACCCATCAAGAGACAGACATATACAACATTTCTCCAAACACACTACGCACCCTTTCACACTTCTGGCTTCTTGTACATACTGTTCTCTCTACCCAGATCAATTCCAACTCATCCTTCAAGACCATATCCAAATACCACTTCTTATTTCCCCTAGATCTTATTACATTGTCACTCTGAATTGTTTGTTTACATGTTACCACCCTCGAATTTGAGCTGACACAAGAATCATGCCATATGTACCTTTATACCTTTGCTCCTACTGTAACAGACATTTAAATGTTTAACATGAAAAGGAATGTTCACTACATCATTTCCCTCAATAAACCCAAAACTTCAAAAAAGCATTAATCAAAATAACAAAGTACAATTATACAATCAAATTAACATCTTTTTCTCCAAAACAAGAATACCAACTGTAGGTACTTGTAAGCGGCATAACTCTGGGTTATTATCCTAGCCCTACATTTTAAGACTGAGGAAAATTTTTTTTTCAGGGCTGGGTACTGAACTCAGGGCCTTGTGCATGCTAGGCAAGCGCTCTGCCACTGAGCTAAATCCCCAACCCCAAGACTGAGGAAATTAAAAAAAAAAAAAAAAAAAAAAAAAAAAAGTTTATCAAGAGGGAAAGGACTAAATCGGTTAGGGTAAATCACTCACATTTAAGCAATCATATAAATTATATTCATGAACATGGGAATTCGAAAATGGAAGAAATAGTAATACCAGCTACCACTTGATCTATTTAAACAGTGCTAGATGCTTTATATGTCACCTTAATTCCCTCAGTAAAAGGCCAAGTGGTTCAGATGTTACATAATTTGCCTCCAATTTTTAATTGATTCTTTTTATTATATAAACATCAGGACACATTTTGACATAATCACAAAAGCAGGGAATATAATTTGCACTAATTCAGTCCCCAGCATTCTCTCCTGTTTCCTTCCCTCTACTGATCTTTCTGCTATTTAGAGATGTTTTTAAAATTAGTGTCTTGGGGATATAATTGATGTTAGGATTCACTGTGCTATATTCATGTATGTACATGCAAAAGTTCAGTCAAAGGTCAAAGTTTTCTCTGATATGCACAAGGTTTTTGAGACTGGATTCCAAACCAAATCTATCTTGACACCCAAAGTCTACGACCTTTTTCCTAAACAGTCTGGCCTGCACTGGATAATGCTTCCAATACATTAGCCTTCAAATTATATCCTGACCACACACTTTACAGGAAAATATACAGCTATACATGATATGTCTACATACATTTCTCTCTTAATATATGTATGGACAACTGTCTAGAAGGAATCAAAAATATTAGAAGGGTGATTACCAATAAACGCTGTTACAGCATCATTTTTTTAAAAAATCAACTGTGGTTCAGCAGTACAGTGCTTGCCTGGCATACACCAGGATCCAGGCTCGAACCCCAGCACCACACATACAACAAAGTGTTTGAAAAACAAACACCAGATGAAAAAGTAAATAAAAATTGTTGATTCTCTCTCTCTTAAAAAAAAAAAAAATACTGAGTAATGGACTAAACCCACGAAGCAATACAAAATAAACAAGTGTTCTTTTAAATTTTATTAAATATAGTAGGTAAAATAAAAAACATAAGAAAAAATGTAGGGAGATATATTAAACTGTTAACTAAACAAGCATACCCCAGGTGGTGGTACCAGGACTCAGTCTGATCTTTATGACCAGATTAAGCATCATTTTGCCAGAAAAAATAAATTGTGAGGACAGCTTAAAGGCAAACAGACTGGAGAGACTTAGGGATGTTGAAACTGAGGAAAAACGGTGGAAAAAACAAGAATTTTTTTTTTTTAATAAAACTAAGAAACAGCATTAGTGAAATGAAACTGGGGAAAGCAGTGGACAAATTCAGTACAAATTTGATAGGGAATATACACGCACTTTCTCTCACTCACATACACACTCTCTCTCTCTATATATATATATATACACACACACACACACGCATATATATATGTTTTGTTTTTCTCATCTGGTTTTCATTTTTCTAACACCTAGTTGTGATGTGGTGCTAGGGTTCAAACCCAGATTCTCCCACATGCCAGGCAAGCACTTTACTGCTGAGCCACCCTCTTTAGCCTTCTCTCTCTGTATTGTATGTATATATATTTTAATTTTTTTTTAAGAGAAAGGGACAGTGAGAGAGAGAGACAGACAGAGAGAATCAGTTTTATTTAGTTACTCACTTGGCTTTCATTGCTCCAAAACTCTGTTGTGAACATGGGGCAAGGGTTTGAATCCAGGTCCTTGTGCATGCCAGGCAAGTGCCATAACTGCTGAGCCATCGCTTCAGCCCCCCCACTCTCTCTATATATTCTTAAATGGGAAGGTGGCTTGCTGAAATGTGATCTTTAAAGATTCAAATGTCATTCCAACATAAAACACTGCCTTGGGTTACCCAATATTTTCAACAAACAATTGTGTGTGTGTGTAATCCATTATTCTTAATGTGTGCTTGAAACACATTCTCAAGAAACTGAATAAATAAAAGTTCTTATATGAAGGATGAATACACTGGGGAAGAGGAGTGTCTGGTTTGTGAATATTAAGTGCCACTGCACATTTTAGTAAAAATTACTGAATTTTAGAGCAAGAAGGGACCTTGGAAATAATCTTTTAATGGCAAGCCCATCATTTCCACAATACATTAAATGGAGACTCTAAAACAAAATAACTTACCTAATGTCATACACAAACTTGCGAAGATTACATACCAGAACTCAGATTTTCTAGGAAGCAAAATCTAAAGTTATGCTGCCCAGTGCTATATCACATTCATGATCAGATGTGGCTGGTACCTGTGAGCCACATTTTAAATTTCAGATGATTAAAATTAAATACTATTTTAAATTCAGTTTCTCACACACACACGTGTCACATTTCAAGTGCTCCACAGTCACACATGGTTAATGGTCACCACATCTAACAGTGCACAAAAAGAATATTTCTATCATATTGTATTTTTCAATCATAACTTCTTAAAGCTGAGGCATGAAGGAAGAATATTTCCACCACTGCAGATAATTTAATTGGACAGCACTGATCTAAATAAGCCTTACAGTACAGATGTGGTTTGAATTCCACTTACTAGGAATATGACTCTGAACAAGTTATTTCTCTTAGCTTCTATTTCAGGGCCAGGGGATTAATAATACCTGACAAATTGTACTTGATGATTAACTGGGATAACATGGAAAACACCTTGTATACTGTCTGACACTTAACAGATAATAAATACTATTACTCTTCCTTTCTGGAGCCATTATATTTTCTATCACACTATATAACCTCCTTGTAAAAAGATAAACACAATAGTCCATCCAAATTAATATCTTCCCCTCAGACAGTCCACAGTATATAATAATTTTCATTCTGGTCTTACTAATTTCTTCAAAAACTTGCACTTTTCTTCCAGTGTTTCTACTTGGGAATAATCAAATAACAAATTAATGTGAGGGAAAAAAATCTCTAATAAAAAGAGTGACAAATTTTCCCTCCTCTTTTTCCCCATGCCATTTTATATTTGACTACACTGATATGTCACGCAAAGGATATAAAATAAATTAGGCTGTTCCTAAACAGCTGTACTTCCACACCAATAAAGAGCCTTCTACATTATATTCCTTCCCGGCATCTGTAATAATTGAATACTAAATGAAGAAATAACAACACCTTCTTCCTTCAGTACTTTCCTGGCAAACAATAAAAGGATTTCCAGAATGCTAAACCAATTTTCAAGGCTTCACAGCTTATTCTAGTCAGCCAGTAAATTTAAAATATCTGGACTATAGCATATAAAAAACTACATACCATGCAATAATCCAGAAAAACAAGAAAACTTAACTCAGTCTATAACCAGTGCTTTTCTACCAATAACCAAATTTTATTTAGGAGCAGTAATTCATTTTTAGCCACATTAAATCATCAGACTTGCATTCTTATAATGAGCTCACCGATGTGCATATCTAAAAAGTAATAAAGAATTCAAAAACTTAACCATTTCCCTTTAAACATCCAGACAAGTTAAGATCCCTACATATTTTTTAAAAGCCTTCTTGATGTTTAGAAGTGACCATATTAACTCTGAGGGAGAAAAACGGTATTCTCAATAACACTTCCTCGTGGAAATTATCTGGTAGTCTCTTTGTTCCTTACAGATAATTCACTCAGAAACACGATCAACATTCCCCTTTTTGAGTTTAAACAAAGTCAAATAAATGCTAAACCAATAACGATATTCTCATACACATAATGTCACTATGCAACTCAATTATGTTTACCAGGCAAAACTAAAATAGAGAAAAGTACATAAATCACAGAGCTAAACAACAGCTGACAGAGGTCATATAAGTTTTTAAAAAAAGTTAGGCACTTATGCCTGAACTGATGAAATTTCATTTGTGAGATCCTGTGCGTGTGTTTTTTTAACATCCTTCAATAATAATGAAGTGTACATTGGTCACAGAATAGTTCAAATGAATTTTCCTGAGGCTGCATGCTAAGTACATCCGACCCAGAAAGTATTTTTAGCAAGTGCTCTCAATCAATGCTGGTTTTATGCCTATCCTAAATTAGAAATCAGGTGTCATAAATTTAAAGTAACAATGGTACTAGGGGTATTTTAAAGATACTCAATTAGGACACAAGAAAAAAAACACAAATTTGACACAATCCACCCACAGCCCAGAAGCTTTTAGAAAACAGGCAGTAGGAAAGTCACAGCTTCCTCTGTTACTACTTTTTGGAGTATCTGTGATTTTCTACCTTAATAAATTCATCTACTCAGTATTTTTAAAAACTATAAAATAACGTTTCTTTGTGTTTTCAAAATATCTTGCCAAATGTTTAAAACAGATTAGCTAAATCAGAAATACTCATATATGCAAAAAAGACCACAGTGCTGTTACAAATAATTCAAGACTGTATTATTAAACTATGTGCATGTGTAATACAAAATGTAACAGAAACATGTGTGCCATTAAAAAATATGAAGAGACACAAAAATAGCTATATGGTAAGTGGAGCAGAAATTTATTCTGACAAAAAAATGGTGGTATCCACAAAATGACTTAACTGTTATTATGAGTTAGTAAAGTAATTCTGTACAATACACAAACTTTTGCATTCGAAAGTTTTTTCTTTAAACGAAACTTGACTTTATATTCTATACCATTAAGGACACTTTGGGCTCTAAATAATCATTTATTTTAAGGCTATCCGATTCCCCCTTAAAAAAAAAAAAAAGGAGAAGCAATTTTCCCCCTCTGGCACATTAACTTTAGAAAACCAGATTTTAAACTACCTTGGTTTTTACTGTTCCAGTCTTCTCTCTACTCAAATCATCTATGACAAGTTGGATACACTGGCTTTTATTTTTCCACCATAGATAAGTTTTAAACGTGACTAATGTGCTGTACTGTTTCAGCTGGGCCCAAGATCTCGTCACATAAACTGAATATTCAAACTTCCTATTCTAAAACTAGCTGGTATATTGCAGACAGGTCAGGTCCTCCTAGAACAAGGCTTTGAAAAATCCTACATATTGTCCTTGTGCATACTGATGTCACTCTATGATGCAAGCCCAGACATAAGTCTCCCGTTCTAAGTTTCGCAGAAACAGCCATACATACATCTCTGCAACTGGAAACCGTTCCATTTTAAGGAAACCCTGGGAAATGCATCGATTCATCTATTTGGCCCAACCACAAATTCCTAAATACAAGTATATACTGGTAGCATTCAAAAAGCATTCAAAGCTTAAATTTTCAATTTAGAGACAGTGTGCTCGTGCAGCATGCAAGAAGCGCTCATATGAACCAATTTTAAAAATCTCCCAAGATTTCTACCAGCAATGGAAAACTAAAGATCCCTCCTTACACAGAGTTTAGGTACTGTGAAACATTCTGTCTCTGCGCCTATTCCATCCCTTGTTCCTTCTCTCACCCAGAACAGATTTCAACTATAACCCGTGGGAGCTCCAAGCGCAAAGGTCCCAGGAAAAAAGCAGCGTCCTTATTTTCTTCCTTTAAATACACCCTGTACCTCTAGCATGCCCCATCTGGCACCTCCACGAGCCACACTCGCCCCAGGTAACAGCCTCCAATACATCGTGCCGGGCCGAGAGGCCGGCTGGGACCCGAAAGCCTCTTACCTTCGTATCACAGCCGCGTCCTCTCGGCTGCAAAAAAAAAACGCCTCGAGGCCCGGGCGCACTGGGGAGGAGCGCGTCTGCCGCGCCGCTCCGGGGGGCTCCCTCAGCGCCCCCCGAGCAGCTGCCGCTGCAGCGGCCGTGCCACAGCCCGGAGTCGCCAGCACCGCCTCATGCTGAGGGGCTGCCGCTGGCCAGCGCCGCCCGGGAAGATGCAGGGAGGCGGGCAGCCGGCGCCCTCTCCCACCTCCCTGCGGGGATGAGATAATCCACACCCCCCCAAAAAAAGCGCCGTGGGGGAGGGGACGGGGACGCGAGACCTGGCCCCAAGCCTCTGACCCTCCGGCCAAAGCCAAAATTTCTTCGTGCTCTGGCCCAATTGTAGCCCCGGGGGACCCAGGAGTCCTGATAGAACAATGTGGGGGTAGGAGCGCGAGGAGCGGAAAAGCGCGCAGCACGGCGTGAGCGGGCGGGCAATCCTGGGCAGCGTTTGTGTGTGAGAGTGCAAGGGCGCTCCGTCACCCCCCTCCTTCTCCGCCTCCTCTTCTTCCTCCTCCTCCTCCTCCGTCGTCTCCTCCTCCTCCCTCAAGCACACCCGGTCTCCTAGGCCGCAGCATAGCAACCGAACATGGCGGCTGCGCAGGCGCGACCAGTCAGCTGCTGCGAGCAGCGGCGGCAGCAACAGAAGGCGGTCTCGCGAGAGGCGAGGCCACGCCCCTTCGCCGCCGGCGCTGGGAGGAGAGATTGCACCAGCCCCGGTACAGAGGGACACGCAGGTGTGAGAGGGACTGGTCTTGGGAAGGTGGAGTGGGCGGGCTGGGAGGAGGATCACGGTGCTCCGCCCATTGTTGCGCTGTGATTGGCTGCTTGGACTGCGACCCCACCCCCATCCCCCGCGCCGCCGCGGTACCTTCAGAGCCCAGACTTGAGGGAGGGGCCAGGAACTTAAGTGTTAAAGGAGAAAAGCAGCCCGCGGACCCTCGCGCAAGGTCGTCCAATTTCAATGCTAATAGAAGATCAAGGATTTGTGGTGCAGTTTTGAATATCTCCTAAATATAGACTCCAAAACAAAGCCTAAACAAACAAAGTTAATTTATAAAATAAACATTTAGGTACCTTCTGTGTGCAGCGAACATAGTGCTTTTTAAAAATCGAATTAATTCATTCTAATAAATAAGAATTTAATATTATCAGGCCCGGCATTCTCATATTTTATTGGCATGCAAACTTATTAGTGATAGGAGAGATGTCTTAACGGCTGGGTAATCTGTTTAAATGACGGACAGAGGGATTTGAGGACTGTCACACTTTCCTTTTGCCTCATTTTGGCTGGTACCTTTGGCACCTTCCTCCTCCTTGCTTGTGGCTTCAGCACCCCACTACAGCCAGCCTTCATAAAAATCGTTCAAAAATTACTTTTCCCTTTAAGCAGACACAATAGCTATTCGCCAGCCGGGGAAATCCGTACCAATCTATGAAAGACCGCAATTTCTATTGACTCTCTTCTTCTTCCCCTCACCCCGCCCCTAGTTTTGCCATTTGAAAAAGAAAAAAAAAATCTGGTTTTGAGGGGTTTTGTTTTGTTTTGTTTGTTTTCTGTTTTGCCTCCTCTACTTAGTTTTTTCCCCAGACCTCTTGTCTAGCCAGTGCTCACTCATCCTTCCCTAAATATGCATTCTTGCCTCTAGGTCTCCAGTTTCTTTGCCTTTGTTCATGCTGTTGCCTTTACTAAAATGCTCTTCGTCCCAGCTCCACCAATCAATATCCACTCATTCTCCAACAAAAGATCAGATGGGAATTCCAGCAGAAGTAAGGTGTAATTTTCCCCCCTTGACATTGAGAGCCATAGGGTTATACCTCCTTTTGAGTCTTATTACCATGTGAATTTTATTTTACAATATTTAGCCCTGTGTGGGTCCATACAGCTGTTAAATATTCTGTTTCCTACTTGGATTGGAGAGGAAGTGCAGGAAAAGGACCTTTTGTTAGTCATCTTTTAGCCTTTATAATGCTGATGACACTGCCTGGTTTTAAAAAAAAAAAGGTTTGGTAAAAAAATAAAATGCTTCACTCTCTGTTGGGTAGGATTTTATAAATATATTTTAAATAGAGAGCAAGCTCTTCCTCACCTTCCAAATCAAGTGGGTTTGTTATGTCCCTGGGTGGTATTAATCGGATCTAAGTTGCCCATATTGATGCCCTGTAGAATCTCATAATTAGTCTCCAAAGTAATCTTCCTATCTTCAGACCCTCCACTGCCAGCCCATTCCTTCTACTCTCATTCATAAATCATGATGTTTATATTTACATAAATCATAAATCTAACTTGTAGCATAAATATATCTGGAGTCTTAACATTGGTGAGGGCATGGAGGGAGACATCCTTTGTTTTGGGAAAGTCCTCAGGATGAGCCTTTTAGATTAACAAACATCTCATATTCATCTACTGTTCTTTAAGAAAACTATGAATCCACTTTCATAAAAGTCGATACATAATTAATATACCATAAAATTCACCCTTTAAAGTATACAATTCAGGACTGGAGTGGTGGCTCGGTGGTTAAGGCCCCTGCCTGGCATGCATGAGGACCTGGGTTCAAACCCCAGCACCACATACATGACAAAGTTTCAGAGCAATGAAAGCAACATGAAAAGCTAAATAAAATTGATCTCTCTCTCTCTCTCTCTCTCACTGTCCCTCTCTCTCTTTAAAAAAAAAAAAATAATAATAATAAAGTATAGGGCTACAGAGGTGACTCAGAGGTTACCTCAGGTGCCTGGCATGCAGGAGGACCTGGGTTCGAACCCCAGTACCACATATACAATTACAGGTAGCAGCAATAAGAACCACATGAAAAACTAAATAAAAAATTGATTCTTGAGGCTGGAGCGGTGGCTTGGAGGTTACTGCGCTTGCCCAACATGCGCGAGTACATGGGTTCAAACCCCAGCACCCACATACACAACTAAGTGTCAGAGCAACGGAAGCCATGTGAAAAACTCAATAAAATTGATTCTTTCTCTCTCACACTGTACTTCTCTCTTTAAAAAAAAATTGATTCTCTCTAAAAATAAATAAATAAATAAAATACAGGATTCAATGCTTTTCAGAACATTCACAAAGTTGTGTGCAGCTATCACCACTAATTCCACCTCAAAGTCTATCACTACACAATATCACTAATTCTAACCCCCCCTAAAGAAATCCTGTGTCTGTTAGCAGTCATTCTCCATTTCCTCCTCCCCCAAATCCCTAACAACCATGAAGCTACATTCTGTCTCTGTGGATTTGCCTACTCTGGATATTTCATATAAATGAAATAAGTTCCTAAATGGAACCTCCCTAGTGGAAATTATCTTGGAGTCACTAGTACTTACTATTATTCTTAGAGAAGTCTAAGCTTACCTTAATCTATCCACCTATAACTCTGGAAAGAAGGTAATAAATAATTGTCCTTAAAAAAAAAAAGAGCTTCAGATTGTGCCTCTCTTCGTATTGATTCACTGAAGACTAAACTGGAAAATTGTAAGTTTGTGCTTCTCAGAGTTTAATGTGCATACCCATAACCTAGGCATCTCATTAAAATTCAGGTCTAATCCACTAGGTCTAGGGTAAGACCTAAGACTTCCCATTTCTAACAAGTTCTTAGGCCTTCGACTAACTTAGTATAGCAAGAGCATAGACCACTGTTCATTAAACAGAAGTCAAAGAAAATATATCTGAAATCTCCATAAAATGTGTAAAATTTTGCTCATCTTTAAATTATGTTATTTTAAAGATTAATATATTTTAATGTATGTTCTCAATCATTTGATGTACTTGATTTTGTATTTGGTATCAAAACTACAGCCATAGCTATGATGTCAATAGTCTCATATCAAGATACAATTTAATTCAGCAAAACAGCATCATGTACCATACTGCTTTAGTTTTATAGATGTAGAAAGATGTGACAATAAGGAATTTATACCTAATCTACACCTAAGAAACATAATTAAGTAACAGTTGGGAGATAGTTTTTTGTTTTTTGTTTTTTGTTTTTTTACTTAAAAGTGCTTCAAATATTACCGGATATTGGCAGACAAAGCTATTGCCTATGATTTTTTTCTGGGTCTGCAGACTGCTCTCAGATGTGCTTTGGAGTGTGAGAGCAAGGGCTACATCCATACTTGGAGGCTGTTGGCAGGCAAGGACTGGCCTTTTTACACTGTGTAATTGATAGTAGGACCTTCACTGACCCTGGATAGCGAAGGCCAGGAGGGAATAGGCTTTTGTTCGGGTCTATACAGCCAAGCCCTGCCTCCTGGACCGTGGCAGTAATCCCAAGCAGCCGCCGTGGGAGAGAAGCTCTATGACTGACTCACTGGGCACCCCACCACCAGTAACTCTGGAGGAACCCTTTGGAAGGAATGAGTAACCTTTGGGTCACTGGAGATATCTAGGGAGGAAAACCCCAAGGGAAAGTTGTTTCCACTTACTAGGTAGAGCTCCAAGTGGTATGTATTTTAACTTTAAAAAAATATAGGACTTGGGGCTGGAGTGGTGACTCAGCACCCTTGTCCAGAATGGGCAAGTACTCGAGTTCAAACCCCAGCACCATGTACACAACGAAGTCTCAGAGCAACGAAAGCCACATGAAAAACTAAATAAATTTGATTCTCTTTTTTTCTCTCTCCCTCTCTAAGGAAAAAAGAAAAAAAATACAGGACTTACCTGGGGTGGTGGTGCACACCAGTAATTCCAGAAGCTTGGGAGGCTGAGGCAGGAAGATCATAGGTTCAAAGTCAGCTTCAGCAAATTAAAAACTAAAAAAGATCTGGAAATGTTGCTTAGTGAGTAAGCACCCCTGGGTTCAATTCCTGGTATCAAAACAAAGCCAAAAAAAAAGACTTGACTTGGTTTTGTTGACTAAGCCGGTGAAGTAGGGCATTTAAGATACATGGACTTGGGGCTGGAGCGGTGGCTCAGTGGTTTCGGCGCTTGCCTAGCAAGCACAAGGACCCAGGTTCAAACCCCAGCACCACGTACACAACTGAGTGTTGGAGCAACTAAGGCCATGCGGGAAAAAACTAAATAAAGTTGTTTCTCTCTTTCTCTCTCTCTCTCACTGTCCCTCTCTCTTTAAAAAAAAAAAAAAAGAATTTGCTAAAAAAAAAAAAAGTCTTTGAAAAAAAAAAGATTCATGGACTTTCAGACAAGTTTGAGTCCTCATCTGGCCTCTAACATGAGACCTCACTCAGATATCTGTCTACCTTAGCAGGATAACTAAGGGGGAATTACATCCTTTTACCTGTCTGCAATCTTCATGCCTAAGTTAAAGCAAGCACGAAAAAGCAAATTTAAAGAATTTAAATCTTTAAAGAAATGTAATAAGTTTCCCAATAAGCTCAGAATTCTGTAGCTTTGTCTTCCATTAATCACAGACCAGCTTTAAATATACTTTTTAAAGAACCCTATTTTAAAAAACTAAACAGCATATATATACCTCAGAGGCAGGTGTGTCAACCTGTCTACGTGGCTCTCTCCCTCTTCATTTGCCAGAATTTCTTTTTATTTTCTCCTTTCTTTTTTTGCTGAAGAGCAGAGCAGAAGACCCAAAGTTAGCAGTCCTGAGATAGAGAAATGTACAGAAAATTAAAAATTTTTTTAAACCAAAGATTTCCTCCTACTCCCAGTCCACTCCCAAAAGGTAAGCACTAGTAATGGTCCATGTGTACAATTCCAGAAGTTTCTTTGCATATATAACCTGAATATAGTACGTCTCTTTCTCTGGAACACAACAGGTCATACTATCCGTACTGCATTTACCAGTGTATATGAGAATCAATCCTTAACAGAACACATACTTACATTTCTTTCTAAGGGCTCTCCCATAATGTATTTAGCCTTTTCTAATTTACGAGTATTTAGGCCATTTCTAATTCTTTGCTATTACAAACAATGCTTTAAAGAATGTTTTTATTACAAAATTTTCTAACTATATTGAAGTATTTTCTTTAAGGTAAATTCCCAGGAATGCACTGGTGGAGTTGAAATATTTGTGCATATTTAATTTGGTAGATGTTGCCAAATTGACTACCCACTGTGCCCACCAACTAAGCGTCAGAGTTACCATTATCCACCATTTCTTGGTTTTGCATTTCCTCAATTAAAAGTCACCCATATTTCCTTTTAGGTTTTTATTTTTGTTTATCTTTAATACTGAAATTCATCCATCTAGAAATAATTCTGGTGTAAGGACAGAGATCCACCTTCATGTTTTTTAAAAAACTGGTTATCCGGTTGTCCCAATATCACCTTATTGAATTATTCATTACAGAAATACAACTATTTGCTAAATTGCTTTCATCAGATACAAAATCCTCAACATACTGTGGAGTGGAGGGCCCACTAGAGATTGAACCCAGGGCTTCCCAAATGCTAAGTATGCACCCTACCACTGAGCTGCACTCTCTGCTACCTGAGTATTTTTAATTTGAGAATGTTTTATTTTATTCCAATGAGCTATCTATTCCATCTCTGTGTTAGTTTCCTATTACTTCTATAATAAATTACCACAACTTCAGTGGCTTAAAACAATACAAATTTATTATCTTACAGTTCTAGATATCAGAAATACAAAAATGGGTCAATAGATTGTATTCCTTGGAAAGTCTTTAGGGGAGAATCTCTCCTTGTTTTGGGGGGTTTTTTGTTTTGTTTGTTTTTGTTTTCTTTTGGGGGAGGATACTGGGGATTGAACTCCGGGGTTCCCTATCACTGAGCTACATCCTCTTTTTATTTTGAGACTGGGTCTCACTAACATGCTGGGTGTTGGGCCTTGAACTTGTAATTCTCCCGCCTCAGCCACCCATGTTTCTGGAATTACAGGCTTGTGCCACCACATCCAGCTGCTTTCCAACTTCTCTCCGTGATTTTTGTAGAGCTTCTAGAGGTCTCCTTCGTTCCTTGGCTCACACTCCTTCTTCGAAGTTCTGTGTCGCCACTTTATTTTCCACTTTGACTCACTTGACCCCATTTTATAAGGATCCTTGTGATTGCATCGGATTTCCACCCAAGTATCCTAGGATAATATCCTCACCTCGAAACCTTTAATTCCCAGGTTCTGGGAATTAAGACATCTTGGAGGCTGTTTTTCTTTGTGCCATGGTCTCTAATTCCAACCATTTTCAGCTATTAGAGTTTATAAATGTAACTATCTGAAAGAGGGCTGGAGCTGTGACTCAGTGGTAGAGCACTTGCATGGCATGCATGAGAACCTGAGTTCCATCCCCGGCACCACATACGCAACTAAGTGTTGGTAAAACAAAGACCAAATGAAAAGATGAATAAACTTGACTCTCTCTCACACTTTTTTTTATTAGTTGAATATGGACTTATAATTGAGGGGGAATCATTATCAAACAATCAAGAACAAATGTATATTTACATAGTTAGCCAAGACTGATGCCATGTCATGGTTGCCCCGCTTGGGTTCCCCATGGTTCCATGTTTCCCCCCAAAGAACCCCTGTGTTAAATGGACTTCTCGTGGAGGTCAGAGATCTCCTTCTGAGATGATTCCCCCATACTCCCTCCCTCCAGTCTCCTAGATATCCTTCCTAATTCCTTCCCCCTTCCCTACATCTCCAGGTATCCTAGGCAAGGATCCCCCTGTTTGTGTAAAAATTCATACATTTTGAGGTTATTGTTAGACTCTCACTCTTTTTTAAAGACAAAGGGAGAGTGAAGAGAAAGCCAGAATCAACTTTATTTAGTTTTTCATGTGGCTTTCATTGTTCAGACACTTTGTTGTGTACGTGGTGCTGGGGTTTGAACTCGCATACTCGCACATGCCAAGCAAGCACTGTAACCACCGAGACACCACTCCAGCCCCTCTCCTTCACTCTTTTTTTTTTTTTTAAAGAGGGAGGGACAGTGAGAGAGACAGAGAAAGAGAGAAACAACTTTAGTTTTTCACATGGCCTTCGTTGCTCCAACACTCAGTTGTGTATGTGGTGCTGGGGTTTGAACCTGGGTCCTTGTGCTTGCCAGGCAAGCGCCGAAACTGCTGAGCCACAGCTCCAGCCCCTCTCCTTCACTCTTAAAAGTAAATAAATAGTGGCTGGAGTGGTGGCTCAGTGGTTATAGTGCTTGCCTGGCATGCCTGAGTGCATGGGTTCAAACTCCAGCACCCATGTATATAAATAAGTGTCAGAGCAATGAAAGCCATGTGAACAACTCGATAAAAATTGATTCTCTCACTGTCCTTCTCTTTAAAAAAAAAAATAGTAAATACCTGAAAGAGCTAATGACTTCTTTTCCAAGATGACTATATTTTTAATTCATGAATTTAAAAATTGGACCCCCAGACTATGGCTGAAATATTATTGTAATATCTATATAGTATCTGCAAAGAAAAGTATATGTGTGCATATGTAAGTTTGTTCTAGGGCACTAATAAGCATAATATAAACCACTTAGCCTATTTCTATGTCTTCTTAATTTAAATATTGATGCAAATTAGTCCTCATAATTTTCATTCATTCAAAAATTATGTTTTGGGGCTGGAGCCCAGGCCCAGCAGTTATGGCACTTGCCTGGCATGTAGGGGGACGCAGGTTCAAACTCCAGCACCATGTACATAATGAAGTGTTGGAGCAACAAAATCCACATGAAAAAATAAAATAAAATTGATTCTCTCTCTCTCTCTCACACTGTCCTTCTCTCTTAAATATGTGTGTGTGTGTGTGTGTGTGTGTGTGTGTACTGCTCACTATTTGCTAAGCACTGGGAATACAGGGAAGAGGTGGCCCTTGCCTTCAAGGTAAGTATTTTTCATTCTTGAAGTTATGACTTATTAATAGGTTGTAAATCATGACCAACATTTTGAAAAAAAAAGAGGAATGAACTGGAATCGAAAATATTAGAGTACATCACACAACATGAAGATGAACTGCTGTGGTTATGTGTTTGTGTGTGCGTGAGTTGAGATGTAAAAGGTATTTCCTTCTTACTTTGGGTGTGGTGGCCAAAAAAGTTTGAATGCTTCTGGTCTGAAGAGAACTTAGTAAATGAACAATGCAAATTAGAATGAGAAGGGCTTTCCCAGATAAAACTGTAAACTTTATGAGGACAGGGCCATTATTTCACCACAGCTTAAACTAATGTCTGAGATAAAATCAGCCCTCAGTTGTTATTCCCAAATAAATGAATGAATGGGGTGAACCTGGGAAAGCCTTAGGAGGAGATCAAATGACTAGCAAGCCAAGTTCTGTACATTTTGTTATTGTCCCTCTTGCTCCCCTTTTGGCAATGCTGGGGATGGAGCCCAGGACTTTGCAGCAGCTAGGCAGGTATTCTACTGCTGATTTGCATCCCCAACTCAGTGTGCTTTTGCTTTGCATGGTTCCCTTGGGAGTCCTAGACTGTGAGACAGTTTGGAAAGGCTGATGATACGCAGAACAGAAGGCTGGGTAGAGCCCGAAAGAGGGAACCCTGAGGGATCTTGAGTGACATCTAGTGGATTCTTTGACCAATTTGGGGGCACCAGCCTGAGGAATCTCCTTCCTATGAGGTGCAATATTGATTGCTCTAAAAAAAGAGAAGAATGGTGGAGCTGTGGCTCAGCAGTTGGAACACTTGTCTGGCAAGTGCAAGGACCCGGGTTTGAACCCCAGCACCACATACTCAACCAAGTGTCAGAAAAACAAAAGCCAGATGAATCAATAAAATTAATTCTCTCAAAAAAAATAAATAAAAAGGTTGGGGATTTAGCTCAGTGGCAGAGCGCTTGCCTAGCACACACAAGGCCCGAGTTTGGTCCTCAGCCCTGAAAAATAAATAAATAAATAAATAAAAGGAGAGGGAGAAAGAGGAAGGAGAGAGCGGGAGAGAGAGACCATACCATCAATGTACAGCATATAAATGTTACTTTATCTGTAGGCAAAACCTGTGAGCCTGTTGGTTTGTGCTCTTGGTGTGTGGCTTGCTTTGTAGGAGCATTATCATCAGATTGGAAAATCTTGATGAATCTTCATGGCTTTGTAGCACGTTGCTCTGCTCCTGGTACAGCATTGTCAGGCGTGCAGTAAATACTGCCACTGGCTGGCCGACCTGTTTGATCATTCATTCAACTTGTGGCCATTGATTGGATACCATCCACATTAAGGATTCCCTTCCCTCACTGTAAACTAGAAATAACAAGGGGGTTTTTAATAAATTCAGATGTAGCCCGGCACGGTGGCATACACCGTAATCTCAGGGACTTGGGAGGCTAAAGCAGGAGGATCACAAGTTAGAGGCAGCCTCAGCAACTCAGAGAGACCCTAAGGAATTTAGCGAGACACTGTCTCAAAATTTAAAAAAAAAGGTGATAGCAAAGCATTCCTGGGTTCAATCCCTGGTACCTAAATAAATAAATGTATATATATGGATGCCTTGCCCCATTGTGATCACACCCCCACTTTTTCTCTCTCTTTTTTATTTTTTTATTTTTATTTTTTTATTAGATGAACATGGAGTTACAATTGAGGGGGAAACATTATCAAACAATCAAGAACAAATGTATATATACATAGTTATCCAAGGC
>PVKS010037166.1:0-18823 GCA_004027875.1 Aplodontia rufa | reverse complement strand
CATCTGTGGAGGTGGGGACTAGACCCTGGACAATGAGAAAGTTGGTCTAGAAACATGAGTTAAATTCAGATAAGATGTAATGCTTTACAATTTAATACTATTTTTAGAGTTATAACGGGAAGGGGAAGGGAGGGATAAGGGAGGGTAATTGGGGGGGGCACTCCTGGGGACAGTTGCAATGACCAGAATATATACACATCTTTCACACATTTTATATTGTTTTTTTAAAATCTTGCAATATTGCTCAAAAATAAAAAAATTTAAAAAAGAAAGAAATAAATAAGTAAAATTTGGATGTGGGTTTTACTTATCTATTGTGCCTATTGAGGTGTGCTTAACATTGTTTTATCAAATAGCAATAATTCCCTCCATGTGCATGATATTTTGTTATGTAGGTTTTCATATACATATGTTTTTTTGTTTGTCAGGAAAAAGTCATAATGAGAATGAAGAAATTATCATGTACTTTCATTTTAAATCTAAGGAAGCAGATGTGAGTAAACACTATAGAAAGAATGAGAACTCATTTTCTGACTCAAAACAGAGCATTTCCCAAAGTCCTGGAATGCCTTTTCTTCTGCTTTTGTCCTTTTTTATTTAAAACAAAACAAAATAAAAACCTCATGGGGCCAATTAAATAGACCATATGGCTGATCTTTAAGCACAATTAAAATTACAAAACATTATTTTGGATACAACTGAAATGTCAACAAAATAAACTCTATCAAATACCTTTTGTGCTTGAAATGTGAAAGTAAGATTAAATATCGAGCAATAAAAAGGAAAACATTTGAAATATGTCTGATTTCACAAGATTTTACTTTGAAAAGTCTGTTTTTTCAGAATGCATACATATGATTTGTGATGTGAATAGCCACTAAGCCATCATTATAAAGAGCTTCAGCATTTTCTTCAGAAATGCCATGGTTATCACAATCACTCAAGGGTGACGCAACACATTTGATTGCTCAGAATTGCAACAAAAGCAACTCTCATTCTGATAGGATTTTATCATGCGGAGGGATCTCAAGGCATTTTGAAAACATATTAAAAATAAAATTTGAGTCCAACTTGAGATATTTGTAATTCATGAAAGGTTGATGAGCAGGTCTCAGCACCAGCATGATGATCAGTGTTAAGTGTTTCCCTGTGGGGACAGTGGCATCTTTGCTAGATACTCTGGATGGTCATGTTATACAAAACAGAGACAGCATGTGTTTCTGCCTGACAGATGCTGATAAAATGGTGACAAGAATAACAAATGAGTAAAGATATCATTATGCCAAAATCCTCTGTCTGGGATTGAACAGAATGTTACAAACATCAGCTGCAGGGATATGTGATGTTGCTTCCAAATCAAGAGATCTGACCCTGTCATGCCTGGAGGACACAGACACAATAGTGTTGAAAGGTGATGATTTCAGATCCTACCAAAAGAGATGTGTAACTGGCAGAGGTGTTAATGACATCACAGACAACATATAAAAGCAGGATCAAAAAGATTGAATTTTGAAGCTAAAAAGGTAGCTTGAGTTAGGAATAGAGAACCTGGCAGTTGTCAGCCAAGAGGTGACAGGAAAAAGAAAACAAGTGAAGAAATTTAATGATATGTCATGAATCGTGCACCTCATGATACGTCTTTTCAGATGGGTGGCTCAGTGCCTAACTCCTAGTAAACACTAAATAATGATCTGTCGAATCAGGAATCATTTGCTTTTAAAAAACCTTAAAATGTGAAATTACTTAAGAATCATTGAATTTAAGACTGTTTTTCTCTCTATTTTCATTGCATTAGTTTTTCTCTCTGAAGAGATACTGTAGTTTGGTGGCTGTGTTCTAAGTACAAAGCTCAGTGATTTTTGGTAGAGCAATACCAGAGGGCAGAGGCAGACATTGCCCCTGGATGAGCAATGAGCAGTAAGGGGAGGGAAGAATCCTACTGAATGACAAGGGTAAAAGTGGAGTGCATGGGTCCTGCCAACTGCTCAGACAGATCCTGGGTGAACCACAGGTGCTGATTAGCCACTGTTCACTGTGGTCACACTGGGGATCATGCTTAACCTTGCTGAGCCCGGGTGTTGCACTCCTTGAGATTTCTGTAGGTAGGACCTTACCCTTCTGAGTCAACTTCTCTCCCTCCTTTTTCATTTATCCTTTTCTTTTCTTTTTTTTTTTCTTCTAGTACTGGGTATTGAACCCAGGGCTTCACACATGCTAGGCAAGTGCTCTATTACTGAGCTGTCCCCCCAACCCTTACTCTTTTTGTTTTCTCTTTTAACCCACATGGACAAAAACTTGTACGCAGTAGGGTGAAATAATAATTTTTTTTCTCTTAAGATTTTCTTTGTCCAGAGGCATCCTAGAGCCTTGGCTTTTGAAGCTAAAGCTTGTAATCTGTGTTTCTGCTTTATCAATTTTTTCACCATGGCATATGTTATCTCAGTTTCTAGGTACTTAAAAGGGATAGCTTCTGTTTTAGGGGAAACAGAAGCTGAACACTTCCCTTGTCATTTCTCTTTTTACTTTATCATACTCCAGCCACCCTGTCTGGTCTTCATTTCCTTCAATATATTTGTCCCTTAGACCCCACAACTTCATATATTGTGCTGCAACCTACTGTACCTTACTTACCCCCAACCAAAAAACTAATATGCTTCAAGTCTCAAATCTCTGCAAAAACAGTCTTTTCTGATCCATAAATTAAATGGACCATTCCTTACCCAACACTCAATATATAATATTCATAAATTATAAATCCTTTCTCTTAGAGTTTTTCTTTAAAATATTTTTGAATTTTTAAAATTTTGAGTTGTATGATTTCTAACTTACTCTTTTTTTTTTTTTTACCACTTCCATAAGTCCATGATGGTTGAAACCAGGGACAATGTTGGTTTGATTCAATACTTTATAACTAGAGTCTGTGACAAACGGATGCTTAATAAGAATTTGTTGAAGAAATTTGCAGCAAACACCAATATAACAAATATCCACTCTCCCCTTCTCTCTCATTGACAGAATCCCAGATTTTTGGACATATGTCTATTTATTATTTGTGCAGTTACAATATTTCTTTTCCCATATTCCCTCATATGAGGATAAGAACACACAGATTTGCCCATCCTAATAGAAGTCAAATTGTACTCAAAAGGGTCAGGCTGAGTATTTTGTATATTTCCTTTGTGCATGGCATTGCATGTTGCCTGGAATGGAACACAATGCCTGGAAGAGAGAGAGAGAGAGAGAGAGAGAGAGAGAAAGAGAGAGAAGGGACAGAGAGAGGGAAAATGATTATAAGAGTGAAAAAGCTACAGGTTGAAGATGAACAGCTGCAAGGGCTGAGACCACAATGTCCACATTAGGTACTTAAGCCAAGGTTTGATTTCTGCTTTCAAGAGTACTTTATAAAAATAAACAAACAAACAAAAACCCAATAAAATGTTGTTCTGGTTAAGCCCATATAGTCAGATTTCTGTTAAAAGCATCCCAAATCAAACTGATTTTAAGGAAGTCATTTTAATTCTTCTTTGAGTAAAACAGTGTGGGTAACATTCTAATTTAATTATTTTGTCTTTGTATAAGATGATTTCTAAGATCATTAGATCCAACATGGGTTTTCATTTAAAATGAAAACATAATTGATGTAACCATCATGATCTCTGAATTTTAATTATTCATTCATTTTAAAAACCAATATGCTATAAGAATTTTTAAATAACTTCTATGTATATGACAATGTGCCCAATGGCTTAATTAACAATATTTCCTCTTTAAATGCACATGTTATAATTTCCCCCTTTTTTTAACTTTTCCCATGTATCTTTTGAAATATCAACACATCATTGATTTAAATGCTTGTAATTAAGAATTCACAGAAAGACTGAAAATGACAGTTTTTAAATTTAATTTTATGCAATCAAATACTATTTTCTTCAACAAATTATGGAAGACCAGATTCTGGTAGAGCAGAGAAGTAGTGTAATTTGAAGCACAGATTCCAAAATGCTGGCTTACAAACCAGTGCTGAGCAATCTACATCAAATCATTTATGAAAATTTATACTGAAATCCTAAACTCTTCTATGTAGTAAACAATTTTCCCCCAAAAAAAGATCTGTCATTTTTCCTTAGCATCTAGTGGGTAATATCTAACCAATCAGGATATTGTACCTGATCGGTGCATTTCTTTGTTTGTGGGCCTTGGGTCAATAGTAATAATATGATTTAAGATGGGACTATAAGCCACACTACAGTGTGGTTTAGGGTGAGGACTTGGAAACATCAGGTATCAACTTGGCCTCTGAGGTGAGGAGCTAGAACCTGATATCAGCTAAGAAGATAATAGTCAATCATAACTAAATGGTGGAGTTCCAACAGAAGCTCCTGGAAGAAAGTGTCAGGTGAACATTCCTGGATGACAAAGCAAGTATTGTCAAATGTAACCTGTGGAAATAATGAATATCGCCAATGAATCTATGGGGGAAGGATTTCAGAAATCCTTCAGGTTTGGAATTCTTATAGGTGCACTCCTATATCTATTCCTTAAGCTGATAATGCCCTTTCCCTGTAATAAACCATAACTGTGAGCATAACAATTTTGAGGAACTTCTGTGAATCCCTCTAACACATTTTCAAAACTAAGAGTCATTTTGATAGCTTCCTGAACTTGCAACTGGAATCAAAAGGAAGTCAGACTTTGTGGACCATATTTCTAACTTTGAAGTTGCATTGTTACTAAACTCCAGATCATCTGATTTCATAGGTCCAGGGTTTTTACAGACATCCTGATTTGGAGGCAATATTAGGAAGTAAGTTTTATTAAACAACTAATCAAAAGACATGTCTATATTAATAATCTGAATCATATATAGTAATAAGAATTTGTTTAATGTATGTGTGTGACATGTCTATATGTTTGAGAATTTATGGATAGTGGAACGTTTAATCACAGTACTGTAAATAATCAAGCTCAATGGGGATCATTCTTTGGAAAACATTTTGTTGAACTAGGTAAAGTTATTTAATTGCATAAAAACCTCAGTTTCCTTAAAGCATTTTAAAGCAGAATGAAAAGATCAATATAGTTAAGACACTTAAATTCTACTGTATTATAATCTAATTATCAAATATTAATGAGAAAGAGAAGATTCTCAAAGCAACCAGAGAAAAGAAACAAATAACACATAAGTTGTTCTCAATTTATCTAATAATGGAACTCTCAGTCTAAATTTTACAGGACAGGAGATAAAGGCATGAGAGTTTCAGAGAAATGAAAGAAAAAGACAAACAAACAAACAAAAAATACAAGCATACTCTACTTAGTATAGCTATCCTTTCAAAATGAAGAAGAGATAAAGATTTTATAGACATTACCAAACAAAAGATGAAAGAATAAGTCTCCACCAGTTCTGTCCTCTAAGAAATTTTAGAGGGAGTTCTTTAAATTGAAATAAAGAGACATTAATGAGTAAAAAGAAAATACGGAAAAGATTAAAACTCACTGGTAAGCACTGGTAACAGTAACTATACAGAATGCTTTAACATTGAACATATGGTAAATAAAATATATGTTTAAAATAAAGATTGAAAAACAAAATAAAAATAACCACACATGCTAAAAAGACAGAATATAGAATTATTAAATGGGATATCAAAAAATTTAAATGTGAGAAAGGAGTTTTTATTAGTATATTTTTTATTTTTTTTTCTTTTCTTATCTTTATGATCATGTTAAGTTGCTATACTTTCAAAATATCATAATTGTAAAAGTCTTTGTAAGCTTCATGGTAATCACAGGGAAAATCTGTAATAGACAAACCAAAACTAATTAGCATAGAACATAAATATGCTACTAGTGTAAATTTCTTAACCACAAAGGAAGAACATAAGAGAAGAACTGCAATAGAATTATAAAAACAATTTGCCTATCAATAATTATCTTAAATATCATTAGATTATATTTTCCTGTTAAAAGAAATAAAGTGCCTGATTGGATTGTAAAGGCCCAAATATATGTTGCTTAAAATAAACTCACTTCATCCCTAACTACACACAGAGTCTGAGAGTAAATGGGTAGTATAAGATATTTGCAAATACAGTCCAAAAAAAGCAGAAATAGTCACACTTATATAAATAATGTAGATTTTAAATTTTAAAATAGTCAAAAAAGTGAACTTCATTATATAATAATGATGGGATAAACTCAGCAAGGAGAAATAACAATTCCAAATATATCTGTACTCGGGACTGAATCATCCAAGTAGATAATAGACATAAAGGGAGAGATAGACACCCAATAACTGTGGGTAATTATAACACTGTACCTCCAAAAATGGAAGTAGATTTTAATACTCTACTTCCAAAAATCATCCATGTAGAAAATTAACAAGGAGACAACAAAGGTAAATTGTATCCTAAACCAAATAGCCCTGACAGACATCTACAAAACATCACATCTTGTAGACACACGATTACACATTATTCTCAATTGCAAATAGAACATTTTCCAAAATAGATGATATGCTATTTCACAAAAGAAGACTGATTTTAAAAGATAGGAATCATATTATCTGACCACAACATAATAGAACTATAAATAGATTACAAGAAAAAATTTTGGAAACTATTCAAATAGATAGAAATTAAATAAATCAGTTCTGAATAGCTAACATTATCAAGGAAAAAGTAAAGAAGGATATTAGAATTACCTCAGCAAATAAAGGTCTTATATATTATGCTAATAGACAACATACCATCACTTCTATCCAACATTGTTATGAAAGTCTCAGCAAGAGCAATCACACAGAGAAAGGAAAATAGGGCTTTCAAACACCCTGAAGACTGAATTTAAAAAAAGTATTAGAACCAATAAAAATTCAGAAAATTTGAAAGATACAAAAACAACATTAAAAATTCTATAATTTTATGTACCAATAATGAATTATCTGAACCAAAAACTATCCAAACTATAAATCAAGAAAAAAAGTCCATACTATCTAAAGTGATCTATAGATTCAATGCAATACCTAACAAAAGTTAATCACATTATTCACAAAATTAAACCAGTCCTAAAATTTGTATGGAACCATGCTCATTCACAAAAAAAAAAAAACAAACAAAAAAAAAAAACCAGGAATAATCAAACCAAAATAATAGGGTAAAAAGAATAAAGGTAAATATTATTATACTACTTGACTTCGAAATATACTACAAAGCTGTAGTCATCAAAACAGCATACAGGTCTGGAATAAAAACAGACACATATGGACCAATAGACTAAGACAGAAAGCCTAGAACTAAACTCACACATCTACAGCCAATTGCTTTTTAACAAAGATGCTAATAAAACACATTGGGTGAATTTTTATACGAACGGGGGAACCTTGACTATGATGCTGGGCGATAAAGGGAGGGGGCTAAGAAGGAGGGCTAGGAATAAGAGGGGTATCAAGGCAGCTGGAAGGAGGGAGTAGCAGGGGTTATCAACCCCGTGGGGAACCTTCGACTTCAATGAGAAGCCCAACTAACATGGGGGTAAGGTAGAGGAAACATGGGATCAGAGGGAACCCAAAGGGGAGAACTTGTGAACTGGCATCAGCCTTGGCTTGCTCAGTCGTTATGCATGTGATCATGATTATGAGGCAACAGTTCCCTCCCATATGATGACTATGTTGAATGAATAAAAAAAAAACACATTGGATAAAGGACAATAAATAAATGTTACTGGGAAATTTGTGCATCTACATGCAGAAGAAGAAAACTATTACCTATATCTCATTAGTTAATAAAAATTAACTCAAAATTGGTTGAATACTTAAACACATGACACTGCTAGAAACTATGGAGCTACTAAAAGGAAATGTAGAGGGAAAATACTTTAGAACATGGGAAACGAAACTATTTTAGGGGCAGGACTTCAAAAGCACAGGAAACAAGCAATAATGGATAAATCAATTATATCAATCTGTACAAGGAAGAATATAATTAGAAAATCTTTGTACATAATGGGAGAAAATATTTTCAAACTATACAACTGGCAAGGAGTTACTATCCAATTTATATAAGGAACTCATAAAACTTAAAAGAAAAATATATAAATAAATAAAATAATATCATTCAAAAATTAGCAATAGACCTAGATATACAAACTTCACAAAATGATAACACATAACCAACAGATATAGGATAAAATGCTCAATATCACTAGTCGTCAGGGAAATGGTAATCCAAACCAAAATGAGATATCCTTAATGAGATAACACCTCATTCCTGAAGGCTATTACCAAAAGAACCACAGATAACAACTGTTGATGATATGTGGAGCAAAGGAAATCCTTATACACTGTTGGGGAGAGTGTAGATTAGTAAAGCTTTTATGGAAGAGGTAAGAAGGTTCCTTGAAAACTTAAAATTAGATCATATATCAAGCAATCCCAGTACTGGGGTTATATCCAAAGCAAATGACATCAGTCTGTTAAACAGAACCATCTATGGCAGCACTATTCATAGTAGCCAAGAAATGGAAGCAACCAAAGTGCACGTCAACTGATATAGTTAAATAATGTGGTACATACTAACAAAGGAATACTATGTAGTTGTAAGAAAGAATGATCCAGGCAAATAAAGACAGATATCACTTGATCTCACTCATATTTGGATTCTACAAATGTTCATCTCCTAAAAATTGGGAGTAAAATGGTCATTTTCAATGGCTGTGGAGATGGAAAAAGGTTGATTAGTGGACACTAACTATAAATTAGGAGTAGGAAGTTCTAGTGTGCTATTGTACAATAGGATGATTATAGATAAAAACAATGCACTGTATATTTCAAAAAGGTAGGGGAAAGGAGCTTGAATTTTTTTTGTCACATATAAATTATAAAGGTTTGTGGAGATAGATATGTTTTACCAGACTAAAACATCACACAACATCTATCTATACTCCATAAATATAAGTAATGTTTATATTTTTATAGTTTGATAAAACACATATTTAAATTTTAAAAAGTCTGTGAAGTTTAACAACTATATATTTTAGTAATCAAGAAAATGATAAATAGCAATGTATTAAATATAAATCACAGCCAAATGACTTTAAGATATTTTTGTAAAATTGTTTTCTTCTGTAACAATAATTTTACGTTGCTCAAAGGATGCCTATGTAACCAAAGTGCTCTGGGGATACATTCTTTTCTACTCTTGCCTACTTCTGTACTAGATTAAAATACAGCCTGTATATTCACACTTGTCTTCCAACTCGTTATCTAATTCTACTAGTAGGGAAGCAAAATATCCAAGGAGTATTGGTTCAAAGATGATTATTATTATTTTAATTGTATAAAAATTTTTCCTTACTTAAGAAGGTGAAATTTTTCAAATGACATTTCATTTTTGTATAGTACTTTTTTATTAGTTTATGTTAATAGAGAAAACTAGAGGTAATCTTGGGGAAACACTAATCACATAGTAATTAAACAAGGAAAAAAAACAGCAATAATGGTGACTTACCAAGCTAATTACCCTTGTGGGAGATACATCCACCTGGGGAACTCTGGCAATCTATGCAGTACATGTACCTTAGTATTGTCTTAGGTAAGGAACAAGTAAACTGAAGTAGTTATATACCAATGCTTGTTAGTATTTGGATGGTGGCGATTGCTAAGAAACTTTAATTTTCTAGTCTTCTGTTATGTTGTGTTGATAGATAGATTTATGGCCTCCAGAGAAAGTCCTTCAGGAAGAAGATTTACCTACCCTGTACTATGATGAAGATCTAGAGAGGATACGAACAATGTTGACTACATGAGCTGATATCTTCCAGATACAAGGCATGAATGTTTGTAAGAAACAGGCACTAATAGAGTTATGTGATTAGTTCAGCTCAGTTCTTAATTTTTAATGCAATGGGAGATGGCGCTTTAGTAACATATGGCATAAATGGCATTGTGATTGTGATTAATTAGAAAATCACCTGTGTTCCCTATTGTAAAACAAATATTTACGGAAAGCAAATGACACATGTACTTTACTCTCCAGTAGTCATGGACACTGCAAGGAGGAAGACTGCAAGGCAAGGGATTGTTGTTTCTGAATGTACTAGAGAGAAAAATGTAGGAAATAGATGTTCAAATCACAGACACAGATGCTGAACTTTTACATGGCAGCCCTAACATAATCTTAGTTCTTACAGTAGAAGGCCAAACATAGATTAAAATCAGACCCAGGGTCAACTTTGTTGGTTTCAGAATAATATTGGTAGTTGTATTCAGTATTTTGACATACGGATGAGGGAATATTTTAGCAAAGAATGAGATTCAGACATTTGAAATAGCAACATCTGTGTGTACTCAAAGTTGATGAATCCATAAGTCTCTATGAGATATAAGCCTACTGCTCTTTGAAGCTAGGGGATAATGGTAGGAAGTGCTATCACTGATATGTGCTGTTTGAACTTGATGGAATTAATATGATGATAGGTGCTAAATGCCAACCTCGAAGAGGCATGGTCAGTTTGATTACTATATTAGGTAGCAAGAAGTGCGGATTTTGACTTACAGAGCTCTTTATAATGCATACTTAATCTTGATGTCCCTAAGAATAAAATTGGTATGCTACCTACTGGGCAGAAAAAAATATTACTTTATCAGCCATCTGTTGCTCAAACCCTGCATATTCCAAACTGGTTTATTTTAGGACTGATTCATGACTGGATCCTGAAAGCTAATCTCTGAAATCTTTAAATGTTCTGCCTGCTAAGAGTGTTTTGGCATGAGTGAGGCCTTGGGTTTCATACCACTTCAACCTGAGTTTATGCTAACAATGTGATTCATAGTGAATGCCTATTTTTGCTCTGTGTGTGAGGGTGAAGTTTCAGTGGCTGAAGTCAGGCATGCAGGTGTTACATGCCTATGTGATTAATCCTCAATAAGAACCTGGGACAAACAGTCTCAGGTGAACTCCCCTGATTGCCAGCATTTTGTCAGTATATTCTTGCCTCATTGCTGGCAGAATGAGACACCTTCCTATAACAATACACTAAGAGGGGGCATCTGGAAGCTATCTCTTGGTTTGTCCTGGACTTTATCTCCTGTATCTTTTTCCCTTATTGATTGTGATTTTTTTTTATAAAGCATAAATATAACAGCTTTTCTGAATCTTGTGAATACTTTTAGTGAATCGTTGAGGCATAGAAAAGTTAGGCAGTCAGTGTAGGTAGAACGATGTGGGTTGATAAGGAGAAAATCAACTGATGGTCATCTTTCCTGAGAGGCCAAAGACATCCCCCAATGCTAATAATGGTGTAACAATATATGCCCAGATGCAGACACTCGCTGCTGCTAAGTAAGGAACCACATTCTTACTATTGGCGCCTAAGGCGTGGACCAAAGACTGGACCAGAATTCCCAGCACCTCTGTCCTAGATACATGGGCAGGGAAGCAGTGACCAATTGAGGAGAGGATGTCATATGAAATGGGCAAACCTCACTACCTCATCGGCTCTGTCCCCTTACCCACTCTGGGGAAGTCTGCATTTTTCCCTATGCTTCACTTTCTATAAAATAAAATCCATCTACTACGCTTGCCTCGGTGTCACCTTGGTTTCATTCTTCAACTCCAAGAGGACACAAACCCGACATCCACATCACTGGCATCATCTTCAGCCCTGAGGGTGGTCTCAGACCACTGTCACACTATCTTAATATTTCTTCATTTGTATAACAGGAAATGATACAGGTCTGCTCTCTAGATGACATGTCCTGAAATATTCCATCAGAAAGGAGAGTCCTGGCTTCTCCCCCCATTTTCTGATATAAGCCCGTTCATTGATTGGAGAACTTTGGTTTTATGATTGTAAGAAGGACAAGAAAGGGGCTGGAGTGGTGGCTCAGTGGTTATGGTGCTTGCCTGGCATGCACGAGGACGTGGACTCAAATCCCAACACCACATACACAACAAAGTGTCGGAGCAACAAAAATCACATGAAAAACTAAATAAAATTGATTCTCTCTTTCTATCTTACTGTCCCTCTCTCTTTAAAAAAAATAAAATTTTTGGCTCTTGTGAATTGTAAAAACTAAATAAGTAAGCAAAAAAGGACAAGGAAGGAAATAAGAGTGCAAAAGTATGTGTGGTATTGTTTCTCCAGGATTTCTGCAAAGGGTTATATGGCCATTTTCTCACCCAGGTAGAAGGGTAAATATACAGATTGTTGAAGGCTTACTAAGCCTGGTACTAAGGTGATGCTAATTTCTAGGAATCTGAAGTGTCATTTTTATCCAGCAAAATAAGAGCTTAATATTGAGAGGAGAGAGGAAATTAAAAAAAAGACCCCACATATCTAAGAAAAGATTGATTATTTTGTAATTAATGTACACCCACACAAATCTAAGTGTTTAATTCACTATAAATTATCTCTGTATGTGAATTGGGAAAATCAGGAAAACATTAATAGTATGTCCAATATCACAACTGACTTGGCATATCAGAATCTTCTGCTGCACTTACAACAGTTATAAGTTGTAGCTATACATCACTAAGACTATTTTCGTTTAACAAACATAAAAACTTCTAAGAAAAAAATAGAAATTCCTTACCTCCTTGGGTATTAATTGTAAGAGGTAATTCATTGATTTAAAGAATTGATAATCTCACTAAATTTGTGGAAATCTTCTGTAGGATTGCTTTTGCTTATTTTCTTAGAGGAACTGCTTTTATGTTCACTTTTGCTATTTTAATTCGAAATATTATTTTATTTTCAAGTAAGAATAAAGAATTACTTATGGACAAATACAGGAAAAACAGATACTAACTGAGGAATAATAATTTGTAACTTTTAATAACCACAAAGATATATTAGGACTCAAAGGTGCATATGATTGTGGGCATGCAAATGAAATCAATCAGTCATAAATCTTTTCTTCAAATGCAATTCTGTAACAACATCACAAATGTCAGAGTTTTAAATTATTCTTATCTTCACCTTTCATTTTGACACAAGTACTTTCTCTGATGTCTCATGACCTGTATGATTTTCCTCAGCAAGGATGATTTGTCTCTAGGTCAACTGGAAAAATTGTATTTTTATGGCCAGTGGCTGCTTTTTCTGTAAACAATATTTCCTTCAAATCCTATTAAAAATTAGAACAAATCTCAAACTATTGCTGCTTGCTTTTATCACCAATATAGATAGCCTGACTTGATTTTTCTTCATATCAAAGTGACTTTTTCAAAAATATTTCTTTGATATTTCTTCTTCAAATATCATATTCACAGTAAATTGTTCATTTGAATGAATTAAACCTTGGAACATTTTATTATTTTATCAAATATTGTAGAAAGTTATCAGTTGTGTCAAGCACCATAACTGTTATCTTTTCTCTCTTTATACATATTTTGAGGCAATTTGGACACATAGTAACATGACATTTCTATGCTGTCATCTCAATGATATATCTGTATAAAAATTTGCTTAAATTCTTATAAAATGTATCCTCAGGTTTTGCTCTATGTTTTTTGCTGATTATTATGCCAGAGGAGAATACTGCCCACATCAATGCACACATATGTTCAGGAGGACAAACAAACAAAACAAACATCAGTTCAGTTCAAAAGGTCTGCTACTGTTTGTTGAATTTCACTTTGAAGGCTCTATACTAAAAATGCTTTTAATTAACTTTTTAAAATATAGCATCTTCCTTCAAAATCTTGCATTATTGCACAAGCAACTGTCTTTACATTATATTTAAAATTAAAAACATTCTCCTTGGATGAAGGAAAACTTCACTTTTACCCATCTGAAATAAACAAAAAAAAAAAAAACACCAATCTTTATGCATCAGAGAGATTCTGATCTTTATTTTGGAGACAACTGAAGGTGACACCAAAGACTCAACCTTATGCTGTATCCCATCTTCATTCAGCATAACTCATTTGTATATTCTGTAGTTTTCTCACTATTCTATACATCTTTCACCCTGAATTGCAAGGGGTGCATACTTCCTTTTTGTTAACTGTTGAAATACCTTGTCAATTCAATTCTTCAATTAACAGAATAAGCAAAAGGCAAACAAATAATCGTACACCGTTGGAGACTGAGGGAGACTGAGGCAAACATGACGGCTGGCCGGATGCCAGAGAAAAGAATTGGTGGTAAACAACTCTGTAAGGGGCCCAGCTGGCTTATAAAAGATTTAGTGGTAAACAACTCTAAGAGGCCCAGCTGGCTCATAATTAGCAAACTGCCTGATCGCATGACTAAGCTATTTGGCCGCTCATTTGTTACAATTGGTTGAATGTGTTTGCACTGTATCCCTATTGGTTGTTGTAACAGATAAATACTGGAGTACAGGGAAAAAGCGTAGTCACTAGTCAGAGAAGCAGCAGCAGAGACAAAAGAAGAAAACCTAACATGCAGGCAGTAAAAGAAGAAGAAAAGCCTCGGCAGTAGAAATAGGGACTATAGTGCAGCTGTAGAAATAGGGACTCCAAACAGAGAAAATGTAAATAGCCTTGACTCTAAATGTAAAAGGCCTTGCCTCTAGTGAAGAGGAAGGAGATGTATGTAAAGGCCTTGCCTCTAGTGAGAGAGCAGTCAGAGAAGGAAGCACTTGGAGGCCTCTAGTGAGAGAGAGGGAAAAATAAAGCACTTGGAGAACTCAGGGCCAGTGGGTCTACTTCATTCCCAGTCAACTGCCCATTGACAGCCATCTGGTTCCTGCCGGCTGGGACTGGACAGTACACGATTGTGGTGATCTGTCATAACTATTCCACATTGTCTACTCTTTTTATCCATCCTGAAGGACGAAGGAGAAAACATACATTCCTGTTTCCACTTCCCCACAAGTCAGTCTTCGAGTCTTGATTCCAGGTTATAATTAGGACATGAACCTTCTGTGAACCATCAACTTTTTAAGTTCAACTTAACTTTCATCTCTGTTCTTGCTCATCTCTTTTCTCTGATCATGCTGTAACTACCTAACAAAATCTACTTAACAATGTCAGAAAATGATAAGATTGGAACTACCATAAATTTATAAATGTATTCAACTGCCAGGTCCTAAATCCATCCATATCTCCTCCCTACTTCTGTATTAGATGAATTTCCATTTCCTATCTGGTATGAGCACTTCATATGTGCTCTGCATCTTCACCCACAATGTCTCAAAGATGAGACTGTCTGCAATGACTTCTCTCTTTTAACATGGCTGTTTGCCCTCTTAGTGGTCTGTCTCCTCTTTTACATCTTCAGACTATTCACTACAGGCTCTTGCTCTCTCTTTTGCCCTGCCTTCATCCTTTCTTTGCATAGTCTTCTCTCCAACTCCTTCCTCACAGAATTGTTACTCAACCATCCTTAATTCTCACCATATTGAAAAGTAAATAAGAATGAAAGGTAGTAAAGGAGAGAGGTAGAAAAGGAAAGGAGCAAATGGAAAATAAGAAAATAAACAAAAAATAAGGTCCCAAATGTGTACATTGCTGCTCTCAACTTGGTTCTAATTCTTCATTTTAGCAGGAAATTCTTTCTGGAATCATCCATGTATTCATTTTCCAATCCTCTATTTCACATAGGATGCTTTTAGTTGTGCATCACAGAACATCAGCATAGTTGAATTTAGCCATTTAAGGGTCTTAAAGTTCATACAACAGATATGGCAATGCTAATTCAACTATTTGGAGGGCTCAAGCCCTCTTCTTCTTGACATATAGGTATAGGTGTATATATAGACATAGATGTAAACATAAGACATATAGATATAGATATATTCTAATACAATATAACTGGTATCCTTAGGGAGAGATTAGGAAGAGATACCAGGAATGGATGTCCAGATTAAAATATATTAAGTGGTAGCATCTCCAATACAAAGAGAGACTACCAAGATTCCAACTTTGATGGCATCTTTGTCTTAGATTTCCAACCTCTAAAATGGAGAGAAAATAAAGATCTGTTGTTTATCAGCCACCCAGTTTGTGGCAGCCCTGAGCAACTAATACATTAATTGTGTTATTGAAAAATAAAGGCACGTACAATACAGGTTGAGAATGAGTGTTATTTTCAGGGACTAGTGTACCAGAACATTCATTTTTGCATATAACACCACCTTTTATTCATCACTTTCTAGGTGAATTTCTAAACCCTTCTGATTAAGAACCAGGCATTCTGGTATGAGTACTTATCTATTTGGTGATAAAAATAGTACTTAACCCAGTGGATGGATGAAACAATAATGAAATGAAACAATTTTTATAATTTTTTTCATAGTGTCTGCTTATAAGCAGTTCTCCATAAAAGCTATATGCTTAAGTTTATTATAATTATATAATAGATTCAATTCTCTCTTAAAAGTTTTTGGTTTTTGAAGTAGTAATCCAACTTTCTGAAATTATACACAAAATTACACAGATGCAATATTTCTCTGTTAGAATTCTTTAATCTCTCTGTCCTGTTATTATTTATTTTTGCAGAAAGGGGTTGTTAAAGGGTTTCATTATGTTAAATAAAAATTAATTTAATTATGGACATTTTATAGACATGAACAATAAGAAAAAATACTTCATGTTAGCATCAATTAATTTTTTAAATTACTTTCTGACAGAAATAAGGAGATAAAACAAGCTTTCAAAAATTTAAAAAACAGCAGGAGTTACATGCCATTTTCAAAAAAAATAAAAGATAGCAACCTGTGAGTGACAGATTTGCAATCTGAACCCAAGGTTAGTGCTTAACAGCAGTTGTTGGAATTGGAAATACCAGCTGCTTCCATTTCTGCAGTCACTTGAGAGAGAAAGCAAATACAAAGTAGGGTACCAAATAAAGTTTGGAGCATTGAAGTGGCAAACGGACTGCTGAAAACAAATGAAAAATAGTGATACTGTGTACACAGGAAGGATACAGTTCATCCATCACATAACCAACTGAAATTGGTACTTGTTGTTTTGTAGCTCATGGAAAGATGGCACTCATTTCTTTATCTCACATGGAGAAACAAACCAGATATAAAACCCCAAAATATACAAAATACATGAAATACTTTAAGGTAGCAAAGTAAATGATTAGTACTAAAAACCAATTAAAATAACTATCTGATTAATCAAGTAACTATATTTGAGGTTTTCAAACAATTTTCTTGCATACTAAGTACTTAATAATTTTACATCCTAATAATTTGGACATTCTAGGGTTCCTTTATTGTTGTTAGTTTTTACAAATAGCAGAGTTTGAAAAGAATTTTAATAATGTGAAATACTTATTTGTGGAATTTGCTTTATGAGTAATTTGTTTTATATTGCTTTGGATCCTCTGATCCCCTTCTGTCTTGTGTTTCATCTGTTGCTGCTGTGATCACCAGTTCTGCAGAACTATCACGAGACATCATGTCAGCAAACCAACATGACAGAGCATCTTCCGATGTCCCATCCTCCTACCTCACACCTACTGCCTTTGATTCCCAGAATGAGGCTGCTTGTTGACCATTGAACAGTCCTCACTGTAATCCTTGAAAAGATTGGAATTTTACTGTCCTCTGGAATTAATGTTTGACTACAGCTGCTTTGAATTCATTCTTCTCCCTTTCTACCTCTCCTAAAATTCAGTTCTAAATAGCTTCTTTGTAGACAGTCAGATACTCTGGAAGATGTAGCAATGGGCAAGTGACTGGCCTGGTCGATGTTTCTAAATCCTTCCTTATTGCAAACTTAGTCTTGTCCTGCTCCTTAGAATTGCATACATGGTCAGCATGGAACTCTGCTTTCAGATGAAGCTTGGCTACAATGATTTTCATGCATTGACAGCCCGAAAACATAAAAGCAGCAAACCTGTGTTCAGCACAGCTTGACACACTCTTTCCAGGGGCAAGTTCATGAAGAGTACATCCTGCACTGATTTAAAAACATGGGGTTACATCTAAAATCTTTGGAGAATGTCATTCTGTCCCCATAAATATTCCCATGTCAGTATACTCTAAAATGTATATGTATATGTAAATGTCATACAGTTACATATCATTTAATAACAGGGATGCATTTGGAGATATGCATTATTAAGTGATTTTTTTCATTGTGCAAATACCATAGAATGCACACACGCATATACAGGTGGTATAGCCCACAACACACCCAGGCTATGCAGTATATGTGTGTGTGTATATATATAGATACACACCCCCTTGCAGAGTATAGCCTATTGCTCCTAGAGACATGATAAATCAAGTAAGACAAGATTATATTTAGCACAAAAGAAAATGATGCAATCAAGAGACCAAAAGAAAAACACAGGATAATATGAGTCTGCTGCTGGCATAACAGAATATATTTTTTATAGTAAAATGCTTAAGTAGATGAAGTACATTCTAAAATAATAAGAAAATATAGTAAACACATCAACAAGTAGCATGGTTGCTTATTATCATTATTAAGTACCATGTATTGTACATATATTATATTGCTATACTTCTGTATGAGTGAAAGCAGAGTCGGTTTGTTTATGCTAGCATCAAGCTTGTAAGTAATGGTTTGCACTATGATTTTACATACAATGTCACTAGATGATAGGAATATTTCACCTTTATTAGAATCTTATGGGAGCGTCATTGAATATGAAGTTTGTTGTTGACCAAAATGCCTGTGTGATTTTAAAAAAACAGAAAAAAAAAATTTTACCTGTGGCCCACATAGACATCAGAGGTAGAAATGGCTGCATCCATTCTGAATGCTTGGCCTTTTGGGATCACTGTTATTAAATATATTAATATCATTGCTGAAAACTCTTACTTTAAAATTCATGCATTATTTAAAATGTACAGTTTGATGATGTAGGTATGTTATTA
>PVKS010037165.1:0-18819 GCA_004027875.1 Aplodontia rufa | reverse complement strand
CTGAAACCCTCCACAAAAATAGGGCCATGTGCAAACACAGCACCCAGGGTAACTGAGGCTTCCCCAGGGACTTCAGCCTTGAACCACACAAGGCACAACACTGAGTGGACTGAAATATGTTTAAGGGAGCTTTGAAAACACTTTGTCTCTAAGCACTTGGTTATGTGACTTTTCAATTCTTTTACTTGTTGTAAATTAAACTGGTAGAACTTGTATGTTGTCTTATAGGGAAGTCAGTGCAGTGATATGTAAGTCTATGGAAGGAGCATTATAGTCTGTCTTGCCAATCCTCCTCTACTCTCACCCATTCCTCAAAGATGAACACCATTAACAGTTTTTTTCTCTCCACGTTACTAAAATGGGCTTTGAAAATGACGTTACAAAATCTGTATGGTACAAAATCCAAAACATACAAGTGTCCCCATCCTCTAGCAAACTGGTTTGAATAGAAGGTGCAACCATTCTTATCAGTTCTTTTAAATTCTTCCAGAGAAAGCCTAAGTGCTGATAAGCATTTATTTATTTACGTATTTTATATGAACATTGGTGTGTTCTACATACTATTCTCCACCTTCTTTTATTCCCATACAGACTGACAATCTCTTCTTATCAATTATATATGAAGTAGTCTCATTCTTTTTATAGGTTGCATGATTTATTTAACTGTCCTGTTGAAAGATATTTAGATTGATCTCAAACTTTGGGATTACTTTACAAAGTTACATAAGTTTTGCAAAGCTAGAATAAGTTCCTTAGAAGTGGATTTTCTGGGTCAAAGTAATGTGCATGCGTAATTTTGATAAATAGTCTAGAAGTCCTTGGGAAAATATTGTTTTCATTTTAATTCTGTCTAGGATTTTCCTGCCTCCCCTCCCACAATTTTCACCTCCTCCACATCTGTTGATTAAATAATATTGGAATTGAATGAAATGTCCATTTGGCTACTCTTGAACAATATTATGGGGTTTTAACAACATGACAGTAATTTTATTTATCATTCTCTTATAATTGAGCTTAAGCATATTGGAAAATATTCAATATTCTATTTTCTTTTATAAATTGTTTACAAGTTGTTCATATCCTTTGCTTATTTTTCTACTGGGTTGCTGGTCTTCTGTTGTTACTTTTGTTTGTAGTAACTTTATGGCAAGGCCTCCAAACCAATACACCAGGTACCTGCACCACAGGGTTGTGATGGGCACTTTTCTGTGGTCCCCAGGGTGACCAGAACCCTGCCTGAGGAGCCCATTGTCTCCACGTGCCAAAACCTGGAAACAGTCAAACCCTAGTCTGGTACTCAACTGTTACACATACTTCCTCCTAAGCAAAGGTAGGATATTGATTTTAATGATATATTTTATCATTCAGAGGAAATATTCACCAGTTCCCATTAGTGTAAGAGTTTTTAATAAGATTAGATTTTTAATGTCTTATTAGCATATATATCTGGTTTTTAAATTTTATGTTTTTAATAATGTGAAAATACATTAGTAGGTATTCTTCCTTTGAATGATCTTTTTATATGTTTATTAAAATATTTTAACAAATAAAATACTACAAAAATTTACATCAAAAAGAATTGTCTCTTGGACCTTTTATATTCCCAAGTCATTTTTTTCCAAAGAGAGAGGGAAAGAGAGAATCAACTTTATTTTGTTTTTCATCAGGCCTTTGTTTCTCCAACAACTTGGTAATGTATGTGGTGCTGGGGTTCAAACCCAGATCCTTACATATGCCAGGCAAGTGCTCCAACTCCTGAGCCACTGCTCCAGCCCTCTTACCATGTCATTTTAAAGTTGTCTTGGGTAGGGAGGTGTCAAGAAAGAGGAATATACATAAATTTATTCTACCATTTTTAAGCAGATCTTAAAGTTGTATGTGCTCATCAAGCCAATGAATACGTGAGAAGGTGCTCTAAATCACTAGTAATCAGAGAAATGCAAATGAAAACTACACTAAGATTTTACCTCACTCCAGTCAGATTAGCAAAAATGAAGACTATAAATAATAACAGATGCTGGGGGGGTTATGGGGAGATAGGAAAACTAGAACACTGTTGGTGGAACTGCAGACAGGTGCAGCTGCTCTGGAATGCAGTGTGGAGAATCCTCAGAAAATTAGGGATGGATCCACCATATGATCCAACTATCCCTCTTCTGGGTATTTTCCATGTTCATAGCAGCTCAGTTTACAATAGCCAAATTATGGAACCAACCTGGATGTCCCTCACTGGATGAATGGATCCAAAAACTGTGGTGTGTGTGTGTGTGTGTGTACACATACATACACCATGGAGTTCTACTCAGTAATTAGAAACAATGAAATTGCAGCCTTTGAAGGTAAATAGGTGGCAATGGAAGAAATAGTGTTGAGCAATGTTAGCCAAACCCAGAGTGTCAAAGGTCAAATGTTTTCACTCATTTGTGGAGGCTGGAGCTAAATCCAGGCCTGTGTGAAAGGTAGTCAATCTCATATAATAGATCCAACAAAGGCATAGTAACACATAATCTAGACCAATCATAGATATGTAGTGGGGGGATAGGGTAGGTGAGGGAGGGGACTAGGGAGACTAGGGAGGGATCTAGAGGATAATTCTGGTTTAAGAGTATATGCATATCATATTGTCACTTTAAATCCATTTATGATTGTACAATAACTCAACTCCTTAATAAAAATATTTTAAAAATAAAAATATTGTTAAAAATGCAAAAAAAAGTTATGCTCATAATAAGAATTAAGAAAGTCTGCACCTTTTTTCTACACTCTGGAAGAGTTAATGTTACATACCCCTTGGAAAAAATTTGCTCCCAAAAGTTATAGACCAATCTGTAACCTTTTATTATTTTTTAAATTTTTTATTAGTTCAGCATGTTCTTACATATTGAAGGGATTTGCTGCTATACATTTATATATGCATACATTGTGACAATGTAACTTGAGCCTGATCCTTATCCAGTATCTCTCTACCTTTGCCCACTCCTCACTCTCTTTTCTCCAATGTATCCTAAAACCTTTTAAACATTGGATTTTTGACTGCCATTTCAACTTCTCTGTTGTTATTGGTTTATTTAAGTTTTTTACCTCTTCTTTAACCTTCTCAAAATATATTTACAGCTTCTTACCTTTTTCTTACTCTTTCGTCTGTTTGTTTTATACTATAAGAATCAGAGACATAGAAGCACTGTTAACACTAGCTAAAAGGTGGAAGCAAACCAAGCGTCCATAACACATGAATGGATAAATAAGTGAGATACACACACACACACACACACACACACTAGAATATTATTGAGTCTTTAAAAAGGAAGGAAATTCTGATACAGGTTACAATATGACTGAACTTTAGGACATTATGCTTAGGGAAATTTTAAGTCAGTCACAAAGTATAAAATCCACATGATTCTGCTTCTATGAAGAACCTAGGGTAGTCAAGTTCATAAAGACTGAAAATAGAATGGTGATTGCCAAAGGCTGGGAGAAGGGGAGAAAGAGGAGACGTACGATGGGAATAGAATTTTGGTTTTGAAAGGTGGAGAGAGTTCTGGGATGGATGGTAGTGAAGTTGCAATAGTAATATAAATATACTCAATGCCTCTATACTAAAAATGGTGAAGATGGTAAATCTTATGTGTATTTGATCTCAATTTTAATTTTTAAAATTTTTAATTTAAGAAAAGGTTCAAGGAGAATTTCTTGATTTGCTTTATTTTACACATTTAGTTTTCATTCCATTTATTGAATTTTTTTCAAATCATTTTAATTTAGATTTATGAAATTTTCATTTGATTCTTTTTTTAAGACCAGATCTTCTTATTTTCAGTGATTCCTTCAAATAATCCATCGTAAGATGCTAATGATTTTCATTTTGAAGCGTATTTATGTTATTATTTCCTTAGAGCATGATCCGCCCCAACCCCACTAGGCTTCTTGGTTCTTGTGGTTCTCGTCCACGGGGTTTGTTTCTCTGCACTGTCTGCTGGATCTTGCACTCCTCTTTGTATTGGGGATTCCTTCCTTGCCTGTCTGTGGATGTGATACATCTTCTCTGTCTTGCTCTTGGTGAGGGTGAGGAGGGGTCTTCTGGCCCCTTCTTTGTATTCAGGAGCCTCCACGGACACTTCCCTCCCTCCTAACCACAAATGCTCTCTCTCACTGCCTGATTTAGTGCATTCGCAGGAGTTGAGGTTGGGGGAAAGGGACCAGAGTTGACTAGCTGGCCTTTCAAATGCAGCCCTCTGACTATTGGCCCTGAAGACAGCCCTAGGAGAGCCAGCTGTCCTGTGTCATATCTAAAGTCTCTGGCAGGGGCTTCCTCACACCACCACATCTGCACCGCAGCCTTGCCCCAGGAGGTCCGCTGGTCTGGATTTCTTCTTTCTGTTTTTCCCTCATTTCTGAGAACTGACCTCCATCCTTATTACCAAATGGCACTCAATCTTATCTTTTCAGGACTGCTATAGTCTTACTACGACAAGAAATTCTCATCTGAGCGTTTGTTCCACCCTTGCCAGGTCTGATGTTGCTGCTTCAGAAAAGCCTTTCTGGCAAGAGCCATGTTTCTTCCTAAGTCCACACCAGGCTGGTGCATTGCACATTTTTGAATGGTGCTGAATAGTTCTCCACACCTGAGTGGGACCCAAAGAGCCATTCACAGTCACACAAGCCCCAACAGACAAAAGGGACCCTTAGGATCAGTGGAAAGTGCTTTTCTCCACCTACAGCTAGGTAAATGGAGCCTGATATTTTTGGATATCACAGCCTGGCAAGGGTTTCCCAGGGAGTGTGGGGAGGCCACCATGTTCTGCTGCTGTAAGAGGGAACACAGGCAGTTTTGATACCAGTGCCATAAAGAATCAATGCACAGCGATGGGGTAGGAAAGGACATAAGGCGTCCTTTTGTTTGGTGGTAATTAGTGCATTCCTGTACAGCCAGTTCTGAGCAGGGGGCAGAGGGAGTAGCTACAAAATGGTCTTTGTCCGAACTCCCATAAAAAAATTCCAGCCAGTGGGAGTGAACACACGCATAGTCCACAGAGTCAACTGTAGATGTCCCAGATCTTGGCTTTCACAGTGAAATAATTCCAGGAATTCATGGACCGAGGTCTATAGGAGGAGGAAAACAAATACTTCCCCAAGAAAAGGTGCCACTTTCAAATAAGAGTTAATTTTAGGGTTAAGGACTTACTCTAAAGAGTTGAATGAGTTATTTCTTTCTTTCAATAGATACTGTCAGAGAAAGAGATTTTCCCCTCTTCACCTCACCCCACACCTGTCCCCAGTTCCCTCATACACATATAGAAATGTGTATTTGGCCATTTTGGTCCACAGTTAAATTATCTTAAAACTGGTTTACAGCTTTGGAATTGTAGCTATAAATGTAAAACTTGCTCTCCAGGCGAGTGCAATTATCCCCATTTTAGAAACGGGAAAAGTGAAGGTCCAAGAGTTTAACTGGATGAAAGTCATATGGTAGCAGTGAAATTCTAAACCAGACCTGTCTACCTGTACTACTTAGACACCTTATCAGCTCTATAAGAGCCCTTGTGTTAAGAGGAAGTACTGGCACGATGGCGAGACTGCCTGGGTCCAAATATGGCTTTGTTTACTCACAAGCTATGAGATGAGCACATCTCTGTGCTTTGCTTTCCTTGACTTTATGAGGGGCATGTTGGCTATGACTGCTTCGTAGAACTCCGGAGCCTTAAATGATGGCAGATGGGGCATGCTCAGAACAAACAATACCTGTCTTTCAGGAGACAGTGGATTGACTGTACCTAATTTGAAAGACTCCTCCAGCTTAAAAGGATTTGGACTGATGCATTTGACTCTCACACTGAGTGATCAGTATACATTGAAAAGGGGGCTGGTCAGGTGAATGGTGTTTTGACTGCTTGGTATTAGCGGAGCTTGGATACCTTAAGTGGTAACCACCATAGGGCAGGGAGCACGCTGGTCTTTTTCTTTCCTTCAAGAAGATAGGGTTTGTTCTGCAGGTGCATGGAGCACTCTGAGAGCCTTCTGAGTACTTGGAATGAAAGTCATGGTACAGAGGCTACCTTAGTCAATAATAACTGGATGCCTTAATTTCTTCATTGGTGCAAACAAGGAGGGAAACTCAATTCACATCTAAGTTTTCTTAAAAATCTAGAACTCTGGAATTCTGCAGTTCTGTTTCTTTGTGAAAAATTAACCATGATTCATCTCAAGTCCAAACTCCAGCCAACCACAATAAAAAGGAGTGAATCATGTTTTTGAATGAAAAATGGTAAGCTCAGATAAAATTGATAAAGCTACAAAGATGTCAGATCTCAAACAATAGGAGCAAACCTTCACAAGATAATATAATAATATCCAGCAAGACATACTTGGGTCCTTCCTAGGTCATGAATTCACTTTGTTGTCTGGTATAGAATTATTTTTCAGTGTCATCTCTAATGATTCACATCCACTGGACTATGGCATATAATTTAATTTTATGAACTTTGAATTTTTTATTAGGGGAAGGGTGGGAGCAGGGTGTGGATTTAATGCTTACCCTAGGAATACCTCTCTGGTCTACCCCAATCCACCTGAAGTGATTCAGAATATTGTCATCATCATTATCATCATACATATTACTCATTGCTCACCAGGTCCCTGGTGCTAACAATATCCGTACATAATTTTACAAAGGTTCAGAGGTGGTTCCAATAAGGGAGTCACTCTCCCATTCTACTTGAGAATTTTCACTGTCATGAAGCCTTTTTTTACTACTGGGAATGGAATCCAGAGCCTCCTGCATGCAAGGTGTGTCATTGGGCTATACCCCCAACCCCTATAATGAAACATTTTAATACTATTGAAGTTTGGTTATTTTGATAGATATATTGATAGTCAGTATAAACAGAGTCGAGTCTTGTTATTTTCTTGATACTTTCATTGAGCAATCCGTACATTTGTCTGCTATGTGTTTCTCTTTAAAGATACTTTATTTAATATACAGACAGTTCTCTGTATCTGTAGGTTATCATCTACAGATTCAACCAACTGTAAATCAAAACTGTTTGAAAATATTGTCTGTACAATGTACAGACTTTTTTCTTATTATTACCTAAACAATACCATGTAATAAATACCTTTGCAGCATTTGTATTGTATTAGATATTCATTATAAGTACTCTAGAAATGATTTAAAGTATACTGAGGGATATGCATAGATTACATGCAAATACGGCATTGTTTTATACAAAAGACTTGAGCTTGCATGGATTTTGTTATCTGCAGAAGGTCCCAGAACCAATCCCCCTGTGGATATCAAGGGACAACTCTATATTACTCATTCATTAATATTGAATTTAAACCTCACTATAACTCATGCCCTAACAAAAAGTTTCTAACACATGTACTTTTTCTTACATGAAAACATTAAGTTTGGAGATCACAAACTTTAGTGAATAGAAAAGTTCACAAACACAGAATTCATAAATAATAAGACCTGAGTGTAGATGGAAAATTCTACTAGCAAATTAAGAGGCAGAATGATACACAGGTTAAGGGCAAAAGTTTTAGAATTATACTACCTGTGCTCAAATCCTAGCTCCACCCCATGCTAAGTGGGAAAATGCTCGTTTATATGTTAGCATTATCATCTGCAAAACTGGACTGATAAAAATTCTGCATGGATTGGTGTGACGATTGAGAGAGCTAAATACATAATGTTCTCAGATTAGTGCTTGCCTTATAATAGGCATTCAATAAATAACCTAGTCTTTCTTTCCTCCCTTTCTTGTCTGACATTTCTTACAGGACAGCAAGTAAGGAGAATAATCCCAAATTATGAGGACCCCATTCTAGGACTGTATACTTAAAAAAAAAATAGAAGCAATTTCACCATTTTCCACCTGACAAAGAAAAATTAAATAAAGCATTGTAGCATTCAGTAAGATAATAAATATGCATTCCTGTAAGTTTGTAGAAGTTTCTGAGACTACTATACTTTCATTTCTGTAATAATTTATTTCCACTGGACTTTGACGTTTTATGTGTTTTATGAAGCTCAATATTCTGCCTACTAGATTAGTAGAAAATGCGAAGGAGCCTGATGTTTATACAACTGTGGCAATACTCTTTTGGCTCAGAGCCCAAAATATGATTCACTGTGTTATATATGGTTGTTTAATCTGTAGATAAATATTCAAAAGCTGATCTGCCTTACAGTCTGTGCTGTGTAGCAAAACTACCATTCTCCAGCAGCTCATACACAGCCCAATTCCATTTACTTAGAAAGTAAATAAATTTCTCTTTTGAAGCTTAAACTTGCAAACTAATATGTATGAGAAGTGACCAGCTAAGACAGGAGAGATAAAAAAATATATAAGCAACTTCATTAATACTAATTTCAATGATTAATCAGAAAGAATGTTGTTGGGGTTAGGGATTTAGCTCAGTGGCAGAGTGCTTGCTTAGCACGCACAAGGCCCTGAGTTCGGTCCTCAGCCCTGAAAAAAAAAAGATAGAAAGAAAGAATGTTGTTGATTTTAAATGTCCCTTCCTCCAGGAAGCAGGGTTTTTACCTAACAAAGTTGGATTCACAGGAAAGAATAGATTGATGGTTACTAGAGGCAGAATGGTGGGGAGGCAGGGAATGAGGAGTTGATCAAAGGATGCAAAGTTTCAGAGAGACAGGAATATATTTTGAGATCTATTACACAGCATGGTGCTATAGTCAAGAATAATGTGTATTTCTTCAATGTTCATAGCAGCTCAATTTACAATAGCTAAATTATGGAAACAACCCAGATGTCCCTCACTGGATGAATGGATCCAAAAACTGTGGTACTGTGGAGTTCTACTCAGCAATTAGAAACAATGACATTGCAGCCTTTGAAGGTAAATGGATGGCTATGGAAGAAATTATGCTGAGTGAAATAAGCATAACCCAGAGAACCAAGGGTCGAATGTCTTCACTCACCTGTAGAGGCTGGAGCTAGACCCTGGCCATTGAGAAAGAAGGTCTATTATCATGTTTTAAATCGGGATAAGGTGTGATGTCATGCAACCTAAGGCATTCGTAGAGATGTATTAGGAAGGAGTCGGGGGGTAGGGATAAGGGTGGGTAATTGTTGGGGGCTCTTGGGGGTAAATCCAATTTTCAGAATTTATGTATTATATATATTATATTATTTCATTAGAAGCTTATTTGATTGTCCAACAAATAAATTTCTGAATAAAAAAAGAATAATGTGTATTTCAAAATAACTAAGAGAATGGGAACTAGGGGTGGCTCAATGGTAGAGAATATGGTTAGCATGCATGAAGCCCTGGGTTCCATCCCCAGCAACCCCCAAAAAAAGGAAATAAAAATAAATGGAGTGAGAAAGAATAAATTTCAAGCACCTTGCCCTCTCCATAAGAAATGACAAGTAAGCAAGGGGAAGGATATGGAAATTTGCCTGATTTAATCATCTCACATCTCACTACGTTTATGGTACTACATGGTGTGCCATAAATGTATATAATTACGATTTTTCAATCAATATAAATAAAATAATTTATAAGAAAAAATAAGATGTATGAAGGCATCAAAATAATTAGATGGTCATTCTCATCCTCGTTATGAACATCTGAGCCATCTGCTTCCCTGCATCAGTACCTGATGATTGAGGCCCTGAAGGTCAAGGGAAAGACAGTTTGCACATGGCACCAGGATTATGGCAGAAATTTGTTTCAGCTCAGGAACATGAGCTGGAAGAACAGGCACAAACCTTCAGAGCTTGCATTTTTAGCATAGAAATTACATCATTAGAACATCTTGGAAACAGGAATCCAGGGAGAGCAAATACTTGAATGAATCTGCTCCAATAAGTGTAGTATATTCATTGTGGTCCTCACTACTTTGTTATCAAGGATCTGAGATGGAGATGGGCAGGAAACAGTGCCAAACATGGACATGTTAGTGATTCTTCCATGAGCACTACCTAAGGACCTTTTAAGCATTAGCTCATTGATTCTCCACTATAAGCACAGTTAGTAGTTCCATTTCATTGATGAAGAAACTTGCATTGATGAGGACTGATCAACAAAACTGGGTGCTAATGAATGTCTTAGAGTGTTATCAAGGTGTCTTGTTGGTCAGAACCTTCTGGTTGGACGATAATACCTTTGAAGACAGTAGTTCCTGATTATACCACTTAGTGGCCAAGGGAACTTGGACACTCAGCTTTTCTATGCCTACATTTCCTAATCCACGTAATAAATATAACAGGAGTTCCACATAACAAGATTGTTGTCATCTGGACAATGTGTGGAACATGCTTAGCTGGATACATGGAAGACAATGAGTGCTCAATAAAATGTTCAGTTCATTATTGCCATTACTCATCTTCCAGACTGCATTGTGGGTAATGAAGCATTTCACATCTAACCCAAGGAGTCAGCATCCAAAGTCCTTGGATAGGAAAATAATTCAGGCTCACCCAGAAGGAAAAGAACTGACTTGTATTAAATAGATTTTTATCAGACTAAATGAAACTGCCCATTGGTCCCAGCAATCTGTCCTTACGGAAAATAATCAAACTATACCAAACAGTACAAACAACTCCTCTCTCAAATACCCTAGAAATTATACTAGACATATAATTTAAATGTGCTTTATTGCAAAAACAATCATATTTACAGAGCTGAAAACAGAAAATGCAAACAATCCTAAAAACCAAAATCCATGCCCAATCTTCTCTCTGAGATAACCATTGTCACCATGTTTGTGTGTGTGTGTGTGTGTGTGTGTGTGTGTGTGTGTGTATTTATATATAACTTTCCAGATGATTTTTAAGCATACCCATCCAATGTATATTTATTTGTCACAAAAATGTGATCATCTGGCTTTGTAACTTTGGTCATTTCAGTTGATGGATTATATTTTTTCCTTGGTGGCCTGCCAGTAGCTGTCTTAAGCATTTGTCAGATTTTCCTGACCCAGTGAGGTTGGCATCACTATAACCACTTTACAAATGGGAAAATTAATGTTTTGAGAGCTTAAGTAAACTTGCCAAAGTCCACAAGTAGCAGAATGAGGCTTCATCCTAGATGTCCAAAGCTGTTCTGGAAACCAGATGTTATGCTTCTACCATAGCATTTACAGCGGCCATGCTATGCATCCTTTGTATATGCCATAACTGAACTATAATTTATTTGGCCAATCCCCAGTGATTATACACTTAGAATGTTGCCAGTTTTTACACTATTATAAACATAGCAGCACCAAACACCTTTTCACATTCTTTAGTTATTTTCTTAGGAAAATTGTTTCCAGAAATAAAATTGTTGGATTAAAAGATTGCACTTTTTAAAGCTATTGATAAATAGTACTACTTTGGCCTCCAAAGATACTGGACTGTTTCAAACTCCCACTAATGATCAATGTTGATTGATCACTAGTACATCCTTCATTGTACAGTTCTTTGACAAACATTTATAATCTGTTAATTGAATATTTATTAATCACTTATTAATTGACAAATATTTATTAAGCACCTATTGAATTAAAGACATTTGATAAACATACTGTATTTATGTGCTTTGGATTTTTATTATTAAGACAGATGGCAGTGTATCCATTTGTTTAGTATTGGTCCTCCAATAATTCAAGAAAAGGACAGATAAGAAAATTCTACAGGAAAGGAAATGGGCACCCAGAGAGGCTCTGCAGTGCCTCCAAATTCATGCAACCGCTGAAGGACGGAGCTAAGGTCAAAGCCACTTCCAGTGGGCTCAAAAGCAGTGCTCTGGCCCTTCGACCAGCCTGCCAGCCCTAGACACCAAAGTTCATGTGAGGGATTTTGTGAAATTTCCTGTCCCTTCCCTACAAACTTAGTCAGCAAAGACTAAGGGCCAACAGGCAGAAGTGCATACTGGAGAGGAAGTTGAAATGGTGATTTGTCCGGAGCTTCAAAGCTACCTTTCTTGCATGTCAGGGATCTCCTAATTTTTTTCTGCCTGAGGAAATACAGCAGCAAGTACAAGCCACAGTGATGATTGAACAGCCCAGGTGCAAATGGTATAGAAACTTAAAATACCTCACCAAATCCTTGTTTTGTTTTTAAATGTTGAAGGGGAAGTCCAAAGAGAAAGGCTGCCTTGCTCAGAGTCAGGTGCTAGACGACAACAGTGAAGAAATTAGAACCCAGACCCCATAACCTACAGAACTTCTCCCCTCCAAACACTTTTATGAACAAGCCAGGTGGTTCTTGATCTTTTCTCCTAATGTGTGGAACCCTTGCCCCATCCCTATTACTCCAGAGCTGGAAGGAAAGGCATGTCTCAGCCAAGTAACCAGGATTGTTATCTTTATCTCTTACTCTTCATGATCCTGCTCATAAAATTAAAAAACTCTTCTGTGGAAAAAATCCATTAGAAAAACTGGCAAAAAATATTTCTAAGTCATATGCACAAAATAGGTCATACAAATATAAAGTTTTAAAAAGATAAACAATCCCATAATAAAATGGCAAATGGATAAACAGACATTTCAGAGAGGGGGAAAAAACCCGTAGATGGCCAATCTACATATAAGAAGTTAAATCTCATTCATAATTAAATCAAAATCAGAATAATAGCAATTATGAAATGATTGAATAGCAAAAAAGGTAATGAAAAAATCAAAAAATAATATTGCATTTTAAATAAAATTGGCTAATGTTTAGACCACATGTAACAATCTTTGACTTTTCCTTTGCTGTCTTCCCCTGTCCTTCCAGTAACATGGAAGGAAGTGTTTCCTATTATTTGCTATACTAATTAAACAATTTAATCTCCCTTGTCTTAATCCCAGTTAAATGAATAGAATGGTTTATTTTTCTCCTGAAAAACAAAATGAAATCCAGTTCCCAAAAGGAAAAGATGTTTTCTGAAAACATAACTTTCCAAGCCCCAGAAAAGAACAAAATATTTGCGGTACATATGATTTGTAGCTAGATATACACAGGACTCGTGCAAACAATCCAATAAAAAAATGGTCAAAATATTTGGATAAGCATTTGGGCAAAAAAATATGGACAACAAATAAACATTGTTGATAATGATGCTTAACATAATCAGCCGTTAAAGAAAAGCAAATTAAAACCATAATGAACTACCACTACATGTCCACTAGACTCTCTCAATTAAAGAGACTGACATACTAAAGTTGGCAGAGTTGTAGAGTAACTGGAACTATACAGTAGTATTGTTAAATGGTACAACCACTTTGGAAAATAGCTTGGCACTTTCTTATTTTAAATATATGTTAAGATGGTGAAAAGATAAGCTGAGAAAATCTTTGCAAACTACACATCTGACAAAGGACTGCCATGGAAAACATTCAAATTTAAGAAAACAAATAATCCAATTAGAAAATAGTCTCAAAAACGTGAATGGACATTTCATTGAAGAGAATAAACAGATGATGCAAGAGCGTGTGAAAAATTGTTCAAAACCACTAGCCACTAAGGAAATGCAAATTAAAACCACAATAAGATGTCATTATTGGAATAGCTAAGATTTATTTTAAAAACAGTGATAACAACAAAAGCTGGCGAGACTGTGAAGAAACTAGATTACTCACACATGGCTGGTAGGAACATAAAGTGGTATATATAGCCATTATAGGATGCTGTTTGGTAGTTTCTTAGAAAACTAAAAATACAACTGCCACAAAACCCAGAAACCTCACTCTTTGACATCTACCTCAGAAAAATGGAAACTTTTATTTACACAAAAATCCACATGCGAATGTTCATAACAGAACATAATGTCTATTAATTCCTAATAGACAAAACTGGAAGCAAGTAAAATGTCCCTCAACAGGTGAATGGCTAAGCAAATCGCAATATTTCATACCCTGGGATGCTATTTAGCAATGAAAAGGATGCGGAACCTAATCAAATGATATTCTTGAATTAAGGAAAGAAGAGATTAGTGGTTTCCAGGGGTCAAGAACCAGGCAGATTTGAGAATGTGGGTGAATATGCATGTAAGTGGGCAACTCAAAAGGCCTTACGATAAGTATTTTTGAAGTATTTTATATCTTGACGGAAGTGGTGGACACATGAAAATGCTCATGTGATAACATTGCATAGACCAAAATACACACAAGCATACTCAAATGAGTCCAAACATAACTGGGGAAAATTGCACATGATCAGTGGATTATATTAAAGTCAATATCCCCATGGTAATATTGTACTGTAGTTTTGCAAAATGTCACCACTGGGGGCAGAAGGAAGCTCAAGTTCAGAGCTAATCAAGGATCTGCGTAAGATCCTAGTTCAGTGCCCGGTCCACACTTTTTCTACCACACCTCATGCAACAGGGCAAAGAGTACTTTTCTCATCCCCACACTTCAGCATTAGTCCAGAAGTCAGGGAATTATTGAAAACTCCAACATAAAATGAAATGATTCTCTAGTGAAGAAAGTTGATAATCTGATTGATGAGAGTCTAAGAAATTTGTTAGGTCATATTTGATGAGATGGGGTCATTGCATGAAACACGGAGGGTGCCTGTGCGTGGACTCTCAGTTCCCAATCCTTGCCTCTAAGGCTCAGTGAGTAATTCAGTCTCATCTGCTCTGGACTGACCATCCCATATCCAGGGAGCAAGATTCAGTGAGGGACAGAGGGCTCCTGACACACTTTTACCCACTCATTTTTACCAGGGGGTTCTACCTTGGGAGTGGGAAGGATCTGACATGACCTTAGGTGTTTCTCTGTCTGGGAGAAAGGAGCATGCCTCAGAATCAAGCACCAAAACCAGTTTGCAATACATTTCCATAGCTCTGCTCCAAAACCCCAGTCTTGACCTCTCCAGCTCAGGCACTGATTCCCTTATGGAGGTGTGCAGAACCCTAAGAGCATTGATTTTGTGATCTGGATCGACTCCTCAGAGCTGTTTAAGTGGGATTATTGAGGACAAAACTGCTAATATCTTCCCTCTTAGAAATAGTTCCCCAACTTTTAGCTGGACATATTGCTGAGTTTTAAAAGAGAGGGATAGACTCTGTCTAGCCTCTCTTGCAGTTAGGTACAGCCAGGATAACCAGTTCTGATCACTGATATATGAGCAGGAATGCTGTGTGGAGCTTCCTGGAAGGAAAGCTGCTGAAAAGAGATGTCTGAGAGGGGCCTGTCCATCCTCCTTTCTGTTGCCTGGAAGGTGAATGTCCTGGTTGAAGCCACTTAGCTTTCTAGGACTGGATGATGAGGGAGCCACAAGCTGAAGAGGAGAAAGGCCTGGCATTCTGATGCCGATGAACCCTCATGCCAGCCTGAATGCCCTACTTCTGGATACTTTTTATATGCAAGAGAAACTTCCATCTTCCAGCACTGACTGCTACTCCATGGGTTTCCATTGACACACCTGGTCCTAATCTTAGTCTCTCTTCTGCCTCTGTTCCCCAAACACATTAGTGACATTTTCTTGGGATTATCTCTCTATATTATATTTGTCCTCTTATACCTATTGCATGTTTCTGAATATGTGAAGGAAAAAAATTCCAAGATAACATTCAAAAGCTGGCTGGAGTTGCAATGCGCTATCCTATTTGCTCCTGGGGTAACACTTGCTCCTCTACAAATGATTCATGGTGACCGGCCCCAGGGTTTTCTTCGCTGGCAAACTCTACTAGCTGGGACTCTGGTGTAAAACATGCGTGTAAAACAGCCATTGTCAACTCCCCTCCCACCCTACCCAAGATCTTCCCCATCATTTGCAGATGCAAAATCAAGGCTTTGTTTAGGCAAAGTTCAACATTACATTTATGACCTCTCAGATCCAAACCAAAACTCTAGGAAAGGAGAATGAAAAAACCAGAGTCACCATTTTCCCATTATTCCTTGCATTTCCAAGTTAATATTTTAAATACCCCAACACTGTTTTATTTCTTTTCCTCTCTCTCTCTGTCTCTCAGATTTCTACCCCTTTGGTAATCCTCCAATTACCCTCCTATCAGCAACACATTTAACAATTCCACTTCTTGATTTACTACTGTCCTTTTTTCTATAAATGAATTAGTTTAACATAAATATTTGGGGGGTATCCAATAAATGGTGGACACTGTACAAGTGCTGGGAGTATGAAATTAGAATGTGATTACAAGTTGGGTTTCTCCATGATATGTAAACAAAATATAATTTGAACAATCACTATAAGCAGCAGTGGGCCAGACAAGGTGGTCGCCTTGCGGAAAGACACGTAATTTCTGCAAAAGTTGGGAGAGGCTTCATGGAGATAATACAGAATGAACTGACCTTTGAAGGACAAGCAAGAATTCAACAGGGGATGTGGGAAGAAGGCAAGCATTTTGTGCAAATGCGAGTGGAATAAGAAATAACCTGGAGGGTCTGGGGTTCATGGTGAACAAGACAAATTGTGTTATAGGAGGGTGGCCAGAGTTGTGGCTGGATAAATGGGCAAGGACTAGGCCATAAAGATCCCAGAAATCATCGTACCTACCTCAGTTTGTACTTTCATCTTTAAGCAGTGGAGAGACATGGAGAGGATGTGCAGTGGGGTGCAGCAATACCCTGCTTTAGAGAGAACAGAAGATGCCCAGGGACAAGGAAAGAGCAGGCAGCCACTGCACTACTCTGATAGAACATGCATGGGTGGGATTGGAGAGGTTTAGATTTGAGAGATATTAAGGCCCAGATAACAACAGAACTTAGCACCCTGTTAGTGTGGGGTGCTAGCTTGGATTTTATGATAAGATGCATGTCTGATGAATTTGAGATGGAAAACACCAGATTATTTCTACTTTTCTCGGATATTATCTCACTTGAGAGAAGAGGTTATGGTAGATGGAGAGTTCCATGGCACATAGGCAACTCTCTGCACAGGTTAAGACAGGGGAGATGCTGGCCTTCCATTTTACATGACCCAATCCTATCCCTACCCCTCCCAAATTTATGCTAGCCTGTATTGATTCCAACTCCTCAATGTCCTACTTTGTCACCCAGGCAATCTTCATCTCTCATCTTCAATAGCTTTTATTTTCAGATGATGATCCATGATAGATGATGGACCATTGTCGTCACATTGAGCATTTCTGAAGCAGAGGGCTGAGCGCTTGCCTCTGAACTGTGAGATGGCCCAACACACAGTGGTCAGCACTGTGAATGTAAGTGGAGATTCCAGCTGGCCTTTGAGATGATAGGATTGAAAATGCACCACCCTTGTTAGCTGGAGGAGCACAGGACCTGGAACAATGTTGTCAAAGCGAAAAGCGCGGAAAGTGCTGGGGCTGGGGGCTCAGAGATGTGCCATGTAGATAACCACTGGTCTTGGGAGCTGGACAGTAAAGCCAGACCCATGCTTCCCCAACCCAGTCTCCACATAGTTGCTTCCAATATGACCCAGCCATGAGAGCGGATATTTGTACTACCAGGGAGAAAGAATTTGGAGCCAAGTTGAGACCTCTTGGGCAGCAAAGAATGACAAGAACATATTTTCATACGAAGACAAACTGGACATTCATATCCCACTTCATGGCAATGTGGCAAAGATCTGCATGTGGAATACCTTAGGCTTCTTTCAATTTCTTTGACCAACCATTTATGGAAAATCCCAGTCAAAATATAGTAACAGTGAAGGAGGAAACTGAGGGACACTTGGAATTCAGAAGACTAGGCAGATGACCCAGAATCAAGGAGTGCCCTGGCTGCTGCAGCTAAAATCCTGTCATCACTCCCAGGAAACTGTCAAATCAACTGCTGCCAAGGACATCACCCAGCTGTTGTGTCCTCAAGCTCCAGCCAGAAGGGGTGGGTTAACTCTTTGACTCTGCTTCCTGAATTGGTCCTGAAACCTCCTTGGGCACTCGCTTGGATGTAGGACTGGGTATGATGCTCTTTACGCTCATGGTCCCCAGGTAGTAAGATATGTTCACAGAATCCTAGTTTCAGGTCTGGAGTAGACTTCTTCAAGGATATCATGAAATGGCTGGACCCTTTATTTTATAGAGGAGGAAGCTACAGCCACAAGAAGTGATGTGACTCATTCTATGAGCTAATAACCAAACTGTGGCCAAGTAGTGCTGCTACAGCCAAAGATGGGTGGTCCAAACACTGTCTAGAAAATGTGTCTGCATTTACCCAGCCTTGAACTGTGGAAAGAAGCAGGGAGGAGATGCAACTGACAGAGGCAAGTGACCCAAATTTTATACAATAATCCATAGGGAAGCAGCCCTACAACTGTCCTTATCTTCCTTGCTAACCAAGACATTCCCAAAGCTCTGCTCTCATCAAGATGCTCCCTACCCTAAAGTGTTCAGTATTTCCCCACTGAACCCCATCACCACCATTAAGAGTCTCTTATGGCCCATACTCAGTGGTTCTTTCTGGTCTCATTACCCTTTTTTCCCCTCCACTGATCTTACCTCTGGCCCCCACATCCCTCAGAGTTCTCCCACTTCTTCCTTACACACCTCTCAATTTCTGGGTTTCACTCTGCTTGAAATGTTCTTCCCCAACCCTGACTGATTCAAATCTTGCCCATCCGTATCAGTTGGTATTAGTTAGGAATGACAGAGACCCAGGCCAGCAGGCCTAACCAAGTCCTGGTTCCCTCTAGTTCATTGTTCCACCAGAGCTCTATTCATCTTATCTATCTTTCATGAATCAGAGGCCAGGAAGGGACAAGAAAATGACACAAAAATGCCAGCTGGCTTTTAGGGGTAGGCAGTTGCTGGAAATCGCTGAGTACAGCAGCTTAGCTGGCATCTATTTGGACATAGCCATGTAGTCACATCTAGCTGCAAGAGAGGCTGCAAAGTGTCTTTTAATCTGTGATTCTATTCCCAGCTAATAAC
>PVKS010037164.1:0-18819 GCA_004027875.1 Aplodontia rufa | reverse complement strand
AAAAAAAAAAAAAAAAAAACTCTAGTGGGAACGGAAGGGTAAAACAGCGGGGTAGGATGGGGAAAGCTAAATTCCCAAGGGAAAATAGGGCTTTGTTACCAGAACACGCAGGGCATGTGCTGAGTAGGAGTTCTGCCCTACCAGGACGAAGGCATCGAGCCAGGCCTAGGGCGGCGTTCCAAGGGCTGGGCATTTGTGGCAGAGCCACCCTCCCAGATATCCCTGGCCCCCTTCCCAACTTCTGCTTGAGCGCTCTGGCTTCAGCCTGCTCTGCCCGCATCCACAGCACCCCACCCGTCCAGCAGCTGGCACGGGTAACTCAGCGCTTGGTCCCTCCGGTCTCCCGGAGCTCTCCAGCAGCGTGGCCTGCTTGTGTTTCTCCCACAGTGCTGACTTGCTTGATGACAGTCCCCTTATCACTGTTTTCCTGTCCCCTAGCTAGGATCACCTTCCAAACAAAGGACTTGTCTCCGGGTCTCTTTCTGAGAAACCCAAACTAGGACATGATCAGAGCCAGAGCCCGAGGGAGGCCTACTAGATAGAACTTGTTCCCTGCCAGCTGCCTGCCGTTCTCAGGGTGGCGTTGGTGATCCATCCCCATGGAAGGAGCTGGGACTGAGCCCGCTCCAAGGACCCCAGCCTGGGGTCCAGAGACCCAATAAGCAGGGGCAGGGGTTAAGACCTATCAGGTCTCACCCCGGAGAAAGAGTCACACGCCAGCCCCTAGAAGCACAGGGGTGCAGGGCCATCCTGAGCAGAAGACAGAAGCAGAGGGAGCAACTGTACCCACATTCCCAGCGCTTCTCAGAGTGTGGTGGATGAGGCCACCTTGGACCTGGCTTTAGAAAACAGAATCACTCCGGGAGCACGCCTGTAATCCCAGCTACTCGGGAGGCTGAGGCGGAGGATCACAAGTTCAAAGCCAGCCTCCGCAACTTAGCAAGGCCATGAGCAACTTAGCAAGATCCTGCCTCAAAATAAAACATAAAAAGTACTAGGGATGTGGCTCAGTGGTTAAGCACCCCTGGGTTCAATCCCAGGTCCAAAAAAAAGAAAAGTAAAACTAGAATCAGATACTGGAAAAGTTCTTTCTTCTATTTTCATTTTTTTAAGATCCCATTTAAGAATGGGGACATAGCTCAGTGGTAAAGTGCTCACCTAGCATGTGCAAGGTCCTGAGCACTGCAGAAAAGAAAGAAAGAAGGAGAAGGAAGAGAAGAAAAAAGAAAGAAAGAAAAGATACCAGGTATGGTGGTGCACACCTGTCCCAGTGACTCAGGAGGCTGAGGCAGGAGGATCACGAATTTGAGGCCAGCCTCAGCAATTTAGGGAGACCCTGTCTCAAAATAAAAAATTAAATGTCTGGGGATGTAGCTCAGTGGTAGAGCACTTGTGTAGCATGTGTGAGGCCCTGGGTTCAATGCCCAGTACAAAAAAAGAAAAGGAAGAAGATCCCACTTAGAAATACTTCCATTGAACAATTTTTAATTGTTTTGACAAAAGTGAAGGAAATTACAGAAAAGTGTAAATCCGTGCATAGCCACCGCTAGAATCAATGTTAACATTTTATCATATTTGCGTCAGATATTTTTACTAAAAAAAGACAAATCATGACAGAGAAAGATGAATTCCCATCACACCCCCTCCCAATCCCATTTCCTGGATTCCATCCCCAGAAACAGCAGTGTCATGATTTTAGGGAGATCTTTCTCATAGGACTTGGCACACCTTCAGCGGCAAGGCATAGAATTCCCAACTCAAAGCCGCTTCAGGTACAGCCCAGCAGGTCTGTGACACCAAAGAGAAGTGCTGTCACGGACACTTCCTAACATCAGAGGCAGCCTGATGGCCACCCACAGTCTCAGAGTTGTGTCTCCACAGCGGGTGGGGGAGCTCCGCACTCTAGAACACTGTGCCTCTTCAAAGGAGCAGAAGGACTCAGGGCCTCCAGCTGCCACTCTGTCTCCTCTGCTCCTGTCCACCTCCTGCTCTGGTGAACCTCCTGGCTTTCCTTATCAGCAATGATGACCTTCCGGAGAACCCAGATGCTCCTGCTCCTGTCTGTTGCTTCTGTACTTTCACCCAAACCATCATTGTATCTGTCATCGTAAATCAGATCAGCTCTGAGTTACCCCATCGCCAGTGCCACCGGGGTCCATCAAGCTATGTGAGCTGGTGGCCAGTATCGATGTCTTAGGTGTGCAGGTGGCCATTCCAGGGCAGGGAATTCTTCCTGCACAAGACCACTGCCATGCAAGTCAAGAATGTCTCTGTGTCCTGGGGAAAGCCCCCAGTGCCATCACTTTCCTCCAGCACAGAGACCGTCATATGCCCAGGACAATATCCTCACAGGTCACTTTTAGTACAGCTAGTGGAATAACCCGAACTGAACTCGATAGGTTGTAATGTACTGATTCTAGAGGACAGGGGAAAAGACTTTAATTTATTTATTTATTTATTTTGGTAGCAGGAATTGAACCCAGGGGTGCCTAACCACTGAGACACACCCCCAGCCCTTTTTATTTTTTTATTTCTTGTTTTGAGACAGGGTCTCACTAAGTTGCTGAGACTGACTTTGAATTGAGATCCTCCTGCCTCAGCCTCCCAAGCCTCTGGGATTACAGGTGTGTTGTGCTACCGTGCCCACCTGGCCAGGGAAAGACTCTTGCAATTTCATCCCTAACCCACCCCCAACAGAAGCAGAAACTCCTGATGCAACAGTGCATATAAAATGCACCCAGAGGGAAGGTGGGTAACAATCAGAAGTCCCTGGGGTTTGTGGCCCCACAGTTTCCTTGCAGGGCTGTGGAAATCATGACCAAGTTTTATCTTTGGGTTCTGCTATCCAAAGTACACCCATCAGGACCCCCTGGCAAGGCAGCGTGGCTGGTGAAACAGCTTTGGGCTGGCCAGAGTGGTTGATCCGCAGGTGCCAGCGACAATGACTCTTAGCACCACGATCAGCTTAGTTCCTCTCTGAAGATGTGCTGTGTCGCTCAGTCCTCTGAGAGGCAGGCCAAGGTGGGGTCAGATGTGCAAGCGATTCGTAGGAGAAGATGCTTGGGAGGAATTCAAAGAGACGGGGAGAGGAGGCTGGGAGGACCGCCAGGTTGCGAAAGATCTAGCACTTGGGAGAGAAGGACTCCGGGCTGCAGTGTTGATCCAAGGTTGTCCGTTAGAGGGGTTCTGTGTTTCCAAGGAACAGGTGCACCGTTGTTCCTTGGCTGGATCAGCCCGTGGGGAGCTAACTGGAGTCTCTTTGGTGATGGTTTTTACAGCTGCTATCCTCGGATGATTACTTTCAGTGACATCAGAGGTCTGAGCTGCACAAGTGGGTGGCGGCCATGTTCCATCCTTTGTTTTCTGCAGAATTGCTTAAACCCTGCGATCCTTTCTTCCTCCTCCTCCTCCTCCTCCTTCTTCTTCTTTTTTATTTTTTTTTGGTAGTAAGTAATGGGGTTTGAACCCAGGGTAGGCAAGTCCTGTGCCCCTGAGCTACACACATCAGCCCCCCCTGTGAGCCTCTTTCTAAGGGGAAATTTTGCAGAGTTTAGGGGAACTACAGACCCCCTCCCGCTTGCTGCAGGTATCTGGGGGCCTGACCGGGACCTCATTCCTTCCCCTCCCACAATCCATTCCAAATGATCCACCCCACCTCCTAAAAGTTCCGACCACCTTCCAACACTATCCCCTTTGCGGGTCACACCCTTCAGTCCTTAGGGATCCAAATCACGGGGTCTACACATGTTTCTCTCCGTCCCCTCCATTAACAGCCCTGCCTCCTTCTGCCAGGATAGGGGCTCCTCTTCTTGCCTGTTAGCCCCAGAACCCAGAGAGTCCAAAGTTTCCTCGCCTCAGGCTTAGGTGAAATTTAGTAGGACCTTTGGCATGTCTGCTGGCAGGAGCACTTGCTCTCGGCTCTACGGAGCAGGAGGATAGGATTTTATTTCCCATGATGCATTTTTTGGGCGGATTTTTACTAAGTGCATCACAACCCCAACTGAGGAATCAAGGAAGGTTTCTGCAGAAGGTGGCCCTGGATAACTCCTTAGTCAGCTTTCCATCCGTGTAAAATACCCGAGATAGTCAACATCTGAAGGGGAAAGGCTTATTTTGGATCACCCTTTTGGAGATTTCAGCCCATGTTTCATTGGCCTGGTTGCTCTTGGGCCCGTGGTGAGGCAGTGCCCCATGGCAGGAGCAAGGACGCAGCTGGGCATGAAAAGAAGAGAGGAAGAGATTCATGTCCCACAGTCCCCTTCAAGAGCTCTCCTCTAGGGACCTACAGTCTCCCACTAGGCCCCACCAAAAAGGTTTCCACCACCTTCTAATTGCGCCAATCACAGGACCAAGCCTTGAAAGGGCCTTTGGAGGACATTTAAGAACCCAATTGTAGGGGCTGAACAGGTCGGTAGCGGTAGAGCACTGGTCTTATATGCACAAGGACCCGGGTTTGAACACAAATAAATAAAGGAAAAACAAAAAGCCAGATGAAAAATAAAAATATTTTTAAGGGGGCTGGAGCGGTGGCTCGGTAGTTACAGTGCTTGCCCGGCATGCACAAGTACACAGGTTCAAACCCCAGAAACCCACGTACGCAACTAAGTGTCAAAGCAACTTAAGCCATGTGAAAAACTCAATAAAAATTGATTCTCTCTCTCACTGTCCTTCTGTCTTAAAAAATATATATTTTTAAAAATCCAAACTATAGCAATAATCAGGCAGGGAGCATGTATGTCAAGGCCTGATTCTACCCCTGCCCCCATAGGCCTCATTTTCCCCATCTGTATAAAAAGGAAAATGTCCCTAAGCTCTACTGTCCTGGGGCTTGGCTGTTAGACACAGCATGGTGTTCTTTCCCATTTCCTCCCTCTCCAGTCCCCTACTGTGTACCCCTCCATTAGTTAGGGGCACTAATGCCTTACTTGGAGAAGATTGGAACCAAACGACCTTGGTAGGACAAGGAGAGGTGGGGGAGAAACGGCAGCCACAGAGGAATTATTTGGGAGGATAATTTGTTTGCAAAACAAGGAAGAGGAGAAAGGTTCTAGATAAAGGAAACTAAATATTCAGAGGGATGAGAAAGCAGATATTCCAGAGCATTGAGGTCAAGGCTGAGCGGAGAAGGGAAGTCTTCAACAGGGGGCTGGCAGCAGCTCCAAACGCTAAGGGCTTTGAATGACAAGATAAGGAGGGTGACTTGGTCCTGGAGGGAACAGAGAGTCCCTGACAATTTCATATAAGGGAGCAACTCAATCCAATGTGCGTTTTACAGAGCGGATAGCCACAAGGACTTGCCAGCTAGAAAAAATGAGTGTAAGTAGAGACGCGAGAGACAGGCTGGGGCTGGAGCACTGGTCTCAATAGTGAGGTTGCCAACCAACGCGCTGGAAATCAGATTTCTCTCCCAAGCATATTTCGTTTGGTCCATCCAGTGTTTCTGAATTGGGGGACTTCATTGCAAGCATCTAAAAGTTGGAAGATTTTATGTTAGAGTATGGATTTCCTGCTTCTCTATATCTCCAGCCCCTCTTCACTAATTTCCGTGACCTGAGTTTTCAATCCCTGGATCTAAAAGTTCTAGAAACAGTCAGAATAGTAGAGCTGAGGAAACAGCCTAACCACAGAAGGCATGGGGAGGTGCCTGGTGTGTCGGGGCTTTTTCATTCGGGCGATCAAGCTGCAGGGATGAGAGAGACCAGGGCCTGGAAGGATGCGCTGTCCCCATCTCATCTGTCCTCATCCGCCCCACCTTCATTCCGGCCACCGAGTTCCGGCGAGCACACAGACAAAGCTCCTTCGCGCCCGGGGGACTTTACGCACGCTGCTCCCTCTGCCGGGAACCCCCTTCCCCGCTTCTATCCCAGCCGTCTGCACCCCGACCGCTTTCCGCGACTCGTCACCGCCGGTTTACAGCAGGGGTCGCCAGCCGGACCTGAGCGGTCCTTGGCCCCCAGACCCCAGTTAAGACTCATTCCTAAGGAGCCTGCGCTCTGGGGTCTCGCTCGGAGTGGGGCGGATGGGCGGGTGGCGGAGGGATGGACAGACAGATGGACGCAGAATGGATGCACATTCAACTGCCGAGCTCGGATTTATTTTTCCTTCTTCAGGGTCCCAGGCTCCGCCCCACAAGCACTGACCCGGGCAGTCTGGGGCAGTCTGTTCCTCGGGGGCCGAGCAGCTGGACCAGGTGACCCTCTGAGACTCCCCTGAGTCCTCGCTAACCTCGTTCTCGCCCCCTCGTGGGCTCTGACCTAGAAAAGGCGGGGGAGGGAGGATGGGGCGGGCGTCCACGGGCGCTAGGACCCAGCGCGTCCGGAAGGCGGGTGGGGGCTCCGCGCCGCTCCCCGGGCGCGCGGCGGGAGTGCGCGTGCGCGAGGGCGCGCGCCGAGCGGGGCGGACAAAGGGGCGGGCGGCGGCGCGCGAGCCGGAGGGCGGAGCCGCGGGCCGGGCGGGCAGGTGCGCGCCGGCGGGAGGGCGGAGCCGCGATGCCGCGATGGAGCGCAGCCCGGGCGGGCACCGGCGCTGGGGCCCGAGCGCCAGGGGTAGCGCGAGCCGGATCCGCAGCCGGAGCCCGGGCCAGGCCGGGGTTCGGGACCGCAGGGCCGGGCTGCTCGTAGCGGCGGCGACGGAGCCCCCCAGCGGCTGAGGGGCGTCCTCCCAGCGCCTGCCGGTGGCCGGGACCCTGCAAGCCCCGCAACCGGGGAGCGCGGGGAGCCCCCCACAGCCAGCATCCAGCGAGCGAGCCCCAGGACGCGGGAGGCCCTGAGACCCAACACCGAGCGACCTCCGAATTCCGAAGACAGAGCCCCCACGGTTCCGCGGGGACTCCCCCTCTCCGGGCTGGGCCCCCCAAGACCCAGAACGCCGTGCTCCCGGAACGAGATTGCTGGGACCCCTCCCAGGACCCTGGTCATTGCAACTCCACACCTCAAGACACGAAGATCCAGCTCAGAACTCCCCTAGATCAGGGGATCCTAATCCACCCCCCAGCTCCGGTACACAGAGATCCCAGATCTAAGAACCCTCACCAGCAAGAAGCTTCGGGGAACCCCTCGCCCCCAAAGCTCCGGGACCCGGGCGACTGAACCCCTGACGGCACCCTTCGCTTCCCGGCCCATGATTGTGGCGCCCTGAGCCCCTAGGGCCGGGCTGAGAAAGACCGAGACGGCGCCCAGGCCCCCCGCCGCGGCGTCCCCGCGGCCCCAGCCCAGGTAAGCCGGACCCAGGTGAGGGGCGGCAGGTGAGTGGCCACCGAGGTCCCTGGATCCCTGCAGGTGGGGAAGGAAGTACTGGGTGCGCGCTACCCCTCCCCAGCGTCGCCATGGAGCCCAGGCTGAAGGACGTCTCTTTGTGTCTCGCTTGGAGGAGCCGCCCCCTCCTCCTCTCCCTTCCCCCACCCTACACCCTAGCCCTGAGGTTGAGGCTCCCCTCTGGGGCCCCAGGAGGGAGTGGTGATGGGGCCCCTTGTGCTATGGAGAGAGGATGCAGGGTGAAGGGGCTCCTCAATAACCTGACCCTGGAGTGCTGAACCCGAGGTCCTTGGAGTATGTGTTCCCCTCCCCCCAAGTCCTGCCTCAGTTCTCAAGTGAAGTCCCTTGGGAGGAGAAAATATGGGGCTGTCCACAGGTGAGGGGGGCCTGCAGCATGTGGCTGTGGGCAATGACTGGCGCTTTGGGTGGTGCCTTTGTCTGAGGGCAGGGAAGGGAAGGGGTGTGTTTGGGAGAATGAATGGGAATCCAGTTGTTTTCTTTGAGGCTCCCTGCCCCATACCCAGGCCACTGTGGGGGTCTTCACCCAGGTCACACTTTGCACTCCCTGCAGGACAGGGAGAGGGCCAGCCCTCCCCAAAGTGAGGCACTTGTTTCTGGGGAGGAGAAGTTGAGATGAAGAAGCTGGTTCAGGTCAGAGCACTTTTCTGTTCCCTTATATCCCAGGGACCGTAAACCCAAGCCCTCCCTTCTCCTGACCTCCAGAACACCGAGGGCCAAACCTCCAATCGGGTCAGTATGTCCTGGACAGCCGAGGGACCATTCAGGTTCTTGCTTTAGATTTCCAGGCATTCTGCAAAGCAGTCCCCTGACCCCGCCCTCAGTGTGGTCATGAGCCGTAGGCCCTGCAACTCATGGGGAAGCAAGGAGCCCCCTGGACGAAGTACCCTTCAACTCTGGATGGGAGATCCTGAGAAGGGAACACTCTGGGCTGCTGGGATTCCCCCCAGGCTCTTCTCTTGGAGCCCTCTGCAGGCAAGCGTTGGTTCCAAACCCAGTTGATAGGTGAGCAGACTGAGTCTCAGGAAGGCAGGACCCTGGGCACAGGTGGCCCCACCAGTAGATCCTTTGTTTATTCACTCATTCAAACCTCTAGCTGGTGTCTGATGTACCTTGCGCTGGACTCTGGGGCCTTTTCCCACTTCTTCCTGACCTCTCCTGGGCTCTTCCTGATCCTGCTCAGACCCCTGGGCTGTTCTCAGTTTGCCCAGTCCACTTAGTTGGACCAGTTGAGGTGGACCTGGTCATTTCCAGATGACCAATTCTAGACCCCAAACAGGACGCACCTGACTCCCACGCTGCTGCAAACCTGGAGCCCTGAGCCTCAGCAGTTGGTGCCTCTTCTGCCCCTTCACCACACCAGTGCCCCTCTTGCCCCCGCCACTGCTGTTGGCATGGACCCAAGGGTAAGGATGAGACCCATGGGGACTGCTTCAGGCCTGACCTCTTGAGGTCCGCCCTGCAAATTCAAGGACAGCTGAGACAGCCACCCTTAGCACAGGCTGTGGGAGAGGCAGCTGCCCTGAAGACTGTGTGGCCTTGGGCAAGCATGTGGCATTTCCCACAGAGGAAGACAGAGAGCAAGCCACTCTGTGCAGCCAGCAGGGCAGGTGAAGAGAGAAGTTGGACCGTGAGAAGCATCCAGGTGTGTCCTAACCATCCCAGAAGGAGTTCATTTCGCCCAGTGGGTAGGAGCCCAGGGCCTTGTCACAACCCACAGGCAAGGGAGCGGAACCAGAGGCTGAGGAGTGGAGATTTGAGTCATGGATCAGGGAAAACCGTTTCCCGAGGGGGACAGGGAAGACCCTCTCTCCTCTCTAGTCTGCAGGGTCTCCCCATTTGAGTCCGGAATAAAGTAGCAGTCTGGCCCAAAGCCCCTCAGGCGCAGTCTCTTGCTCAGCCTGCTCGACTCCTGGCCTGTTTCCTCCGTGTTTTCTAACTCTCCCTCTGTCGTATGCTACGCCCCTGGCCTGGGCCCTACTCTAGAGTGGCCTGGGGGCTGCAGCTGCCTCCACTTCCCCTTTTGATCTGACCTGGGCTGGCACGTAGTAGAAAGCTACATTTGATTGGTCGGTGGCCTGGTGGCTTGGAGACGGTGGCCTGTGTCTGCATGTGCTGGGAGAGTTCACCAGCACATCTAGACCCTGACCTCTAGGAGACCGTGCTGTCTTGTCCTTGTCACGTAGGCCTTGTGGAACCCAGAGCCCAGCATATTGTCTGACACATGTAAAATACAACTAGTAGACGCATTTTGTCGATTTCGTGCATTTTATATGTTTGCATTTGCTGTTAGCGCTAAAAAGAAAAAAAGCTGATTGGGGTCCTCTTGAAGAAACAGGTGATGTGGCAACCCTACTCCACCTTGCTTAGATGGGGCACATGGCCCCCCAGCTTGCCCCGGGACCTCCCTGGCCTGTTCACTCATTGATGGGACCTGCTGGCCGCTGCTGCTGGCATCCGGTCTACAGCCCCAGCGTAGAAGCTAGAAAAATGTTTGCTCAGCAGGTGACCTTCATCTGTGTGTCTTCCGCACACATGTTCCCTGCCTCCCCCTGCGCAGGTTGGAACATGCACAGAGCAGGGTCCATCCAGGGTCTTCAGGGCTCAGTGCTGAAGTGAGCTTGAACTTCCCAGTCAGGCCCCACTATCCCCTCCCTGTCCCAACTCAATCTCACACCACGACCCCTGTGCTGGAGGTGCCAGCCACGTAACTCTATGTAGTGTGCCACCTGGGAGCAAAAGTCCAGAGTTCCATGCCCAGGTTTTCCCAAGGATTCTCAGAGAAAGGCTGTACTCTAGGCCTCAGTTTACCCATCTGTCCAGAGAAAGTTAGCCTGAAGTTTCCCTCTGCTATGGCTTCCTGCATGCTCTGACTTCATGAGACTGAGATCTGAGTTCAGTCAGGCAGGGGGCTGCCTAGACACAGCAGTCACTCAGAAATCAACATTCTCTAAACGTTAATCACACTGATGGGTGTTGCCAAGTAGTTGGGCCAGGGGCCAGCCCTGGGCCCCAGCCACTGGGGATGGCCCTGAAAAGAAGTGTGCCATCTTCCTGGACAAAGGTCTGCAGCAGCCCAGGGTCAAAGGAGACAGCAGAGCACTGTGGCTGAGAGCACAGTCACTGGACTCTGCCTGGGTTTATACCTCATTTGGCTGCTGCGTAACCTTCAGCAAGTCACTTAACCTCTCTGGGCCTCAGTTTACTTACATATAAGACGGGAATAACATTTGCCAGTCATCCAGGGGATTAAGTGAGTGAAATCTGCAGAAAATTATCAGAAACTGTACGCACCTTTTCAAAGGGCCACTGGTAAGAGGGTGACTAAGCCTTGGTGGGTATGATTTCTTGGGCTGATCTAGGGAGGTGAAAGGTTTTTGGTGTGGTCCCCAAGAAAGGCTAGGGGTCTTTGAGAGTACTGATTTGTAGGCTCAGGAACACCTTGCCCTCGCAGGGCAGGGGTGGGGCTCAAGGCTGAGAGTCTGGGGGGCTCTCTGTAGCCTTGGCCTAGAGCTGAGCCTAAGGGGTGGGTCCAGGTGGCCAGGCCCTGGTGCTGTGGGAAAGGCCCTCTTCACCCCAGCCTCTGCTCTCCATGCGAGGCCTGTGGGCATTCTGCTGGAGTGATTGCCAGAGGCTTCTGCTCCAGGGTGTGGACCCAGGGCCAGAGCCAGGCCAGCACCTCCTCCAGGCCACAGGCATCCCTCCCCTGTCCATCCTTCCTCCATCCCTGCCGTGGCTTGGCTGCACCAGGAGAGAGGACTGTCTGGACTCCCAGCTCAGCCCTGTAAGTGTCAGGCTGGAAGGAGGCAGTGGGACAGTTTTCAGTGTCAACAGCACTGAGCCAGGCACTGGGCGTCACCTTTTCACCTGTTCACCCCAGAGCCGGGCATCCAGCCAGCCTCTGCACTCACTAGCTGCTGACCTTGGACAGCGTCTGCACTCACTGGCTGCTGACCTTGGACAAGCTGCTTGTCCTCTGGGTCTCAGTTTCTTCTGATGTGAAATGGGGACATGGCTCCCTCCTGAGGCCATGGGTCATGAGGACTAAGGGGATTGGCTGCCAGGGAGGCACTTTCAGCTGTGTGTGCTACTTAAAACTTGGCTATTATTATTTCTGTTGTACCCTGCTGGGGTATGCGAATGAGCTGATTCAAGGCCAGGGGACCCCTGTGGCTTCCCACTGCTGTAGCCCTAAGCAGTCACAGGAGGGGCAGAGTGTTCACACTGCCTGGGGGCATTGGGATAGCCCTGAGGGTCTGGGAGGCCCAGCAGGGATGGATGGGGCTGGACCTGACAAAGCCATGTCTTCCTCCTCCTGGTCAGGCCCCAGAACGACTGGCCCAGAAGTTGGACGGCTCCAGCCCCCTCTTCCTCTCAGGCAGCTCCCTGGTCTGTGAGCACCCTCCACAGCAGGAAGGGTCTTAGCCGCCCCTGACCCCAAGGGACTCCAGAAGGGGGCATTCCAGACTCAGCTGTGTGACTTTGGGCACGGTGCCTAACCTCTTGGTGCCTCAGGGGTGATACTGGTCCCCACCCGCTGGAGACGTCATGAAGATTAAGTGAATGAGTGAAGGAAAAGTGCTGTCAGTGAGCAGGAAGGGATAAGAGGACAGGGCTGCATTCAATTCAGGGAAGATTTTGGTCACCTTCCCATCATTCACACAGCCCACAAGGCAGGGCCAGTCAGAAGGACCCAGCAGGGCCTAGCCTGGGTTTGGCCACATTCCTGAACACATTGCAGGGCCCTGGCTGGATCCTGAGCCTCTGAGTTCAAAAGTTCAAGGCCCAGGTCAGCACGATGTGTCTCCCTTCACCCATCAGGAGCGGCTCCGGGGTTGGCTTCAGGAAGGACTTGCTCAGGTGTGGGATTTGGGGCGCATCTCACAGAGAGTGAAAAACAGATCTGTGTTGTCATCTCCAAAGACCTATGCAAAAGAAGCCACACCCTCTACCTCTGCCCTCAGGTTCTGCCCCTTGTCCCCTTACCTACCCCTCCGCAGTCCTTCGCTGAGCACAGCCACCACTGTGCTCAGCGAGCCACACTCCTCACTTTTTTTTTTTTTTAATGTGGTACTGGGGATTGAACCCAGGGGTGCTCTACCATTGAGCAACATCACCAGCCTTTTTAATTTTACTTTGAGACAGGGTCTCACTAAGTTGTCAAAGCTGGTCTTGAACTTGAGACCCTCCTGCCTCAGCCTCCCAAGTTGCTGGAATCACAGGCCTGCACCACTGCACCTGGCTTTCCTTACCGTTTCATCATCTGCCACCAAACCAGAACATAAACTCCTTGAGGGCTCGCAGATAAATTCCAGGAACAGAGTCGAGCACTTAGTAGGTCCTCAACAAATATTTACTGAATGATCTGGAGCCAGATAAATGACCTCTCGGCCCTTTCCTGGCTGTGTGACCCAGGACACGCCACTTAACCTTTGCTTCTCGGGATTCTGTTTCCTTAGCTGTAAGGCAGATAATCGGAATAACAGAAGGGCCCCAAGGTTGTCGAAAGGTTTAAATGAGTCAATATGTATACAAAGCACTTCTAGTTTAAGCGGCTCATAAAAATGTTGTTTTGTTTTTTTTTTTAAGAGAAAGAATCAATTTCATTTAGTTTTTCATGTGGCTTTTGTTGCTCCGACCCTTGCATTGTGTTTCGAACCCACGTCCTCGTGCATGCCAGGCAAGTGCGGGAACCGTCGAGCCACTGCTCCAGCCCCAGCGTGGGCTGTTATTAACGCTGCTTGAACCTGTATCATCATTATGCTCATTTAGCAATGAGGAAAAGTAGGTGCAGAGAAAGTGACTGCCCATAGCTTCAGGGCCTGGAGTGCTGGGGAGTGGCCAAGCCTGGGCCTTGGCTGGCCAGACTACCTCAGCAATCCCGTGCCTGCGGGAGCGCAGGTGAGGGCTGTGTCTTACCCAGCCATCTCTCTAACAGACCCATTTGTCCACTGGTAGCCACCGGGCCAAGACCCCCGGCAGGCAGTGGTGGGGCACCACATCTCCACCGTGATCCACTCTTGTTAACCCTAAGGGCTGGGCTGGCAACCTCCCCCAGTGAGGCTGGGAAAACCTCATCCCATAGCCTCCTGGGCTGCCTCTGCCCTGGGCCCTCAAGTTGCTAGAAAGGTGAGGCCCAGGGTTCCCGCCTCCCCCGAGGCCAAAAGAGGCTATGCAGCCTGTTCAGCTCTGGGTACCAGCTGCAGCCTGGCAGCGTCACAGACTATTAATAACCACCAAGGCTGTGCCCCTGGGAAGGGGCGGACTGCGCACCAGCTGGGAGGGGAGGGGAGGCTGAGGCTGGAGCCAGACCTGGAGCCTCTCACACAGCACAGGGAACCCCAGCCGCCCCTGGTGGGGAGGAATGTGTGTTGTCCGGTTTCCGTGACTGGGTCTTAGCATAGTCCCAACTCCGCCTCGGTTTCCTCAGCTGGGAAATGGGAGAGGAAGGTCAAATGATCGTAGTTCCTCTGGCTTCAGTGGGTTCAGGGTGGGATTTCGGAGAGCCAGGATGGCCTCCATGGACAGAACAGAAACCCAAGTGCAGAGTCGGCCACAGGAGCAGCTCCCAGGCCCCTCCAAGCGGCCTGTTCTTCCCGAGAGCCTGCTCAGTGCTGCGCACTCCGCAGATGCTCCCTCTGTTCTTGCTGCACCCCGTCTCACTGAGGGGCAGACTGAGGCGGAAGTACCCGGCAGAACCCACCCAAGGTCAATGCCTTGGACAGAATCAAGATTTGACCCTGAACGGGAGACAGGAAGAGATTTAAGAATGTCATCCTCCTTTTGAACCAGAACAGAATGTTTGGCAGGGTCTGTGTTTATGTCAAAGGACCATGGGGAAGCAGAGGTCTCGTCTAGAGTCACACAGGCTTCCCAGGGCCCTGGCCTCTGGTGTTATGTGTAGAAATAGGCGTGTGCTGCCAGGGGACACTTAGATCCTGAGCTTGTAATGACCCACTTGATTAGCTCATTTCATAGTCTGGAAGACTGAAGAGGGATGGCCAGGGCTCCCTAGGGACCAGTGGCAGAGGCCAGAGCCTCTCCAAGCACCTCACAAGCCTCCTTCAGGAACAGAGGGCCAGGCTCCGGGTCCCCCACTCCGCGGCAGTGGCTGGAAAAGTTCCCGTGCTGACCGATTTCTGCACTGGAGTAAAGCAACCCAAGGGGCAGGAGCATCTGCCGAGAAAGGTGCTAAGAGAGGGCTTCACTTCCTGAGCTCGGGCCCTCTGGGAATTCGGGGTGGCCACCAAGCTGGTCATTCTTTTCTGGCCCCTCTTGGGGATCCAGCCTCATGCCTGGTGGTGGAAAAGCAAGTACGGGCTCTGTCACTGTCCTCTGGCCTCCCTGCTCCCCAGCCACGCCCGGATCTGGCCTCCCTGCTCCCCAGCCACGCCCGGCTCCTTCTACTCCCAGACCCAACAGGATCGCACTAGAGCAGTTTAGTTCCTACAGCGCTTCTGTTCACTCCCTGAGGTTCACGTGTTGTTCAGTCAGCAGGTGTCTATTCAGTTCCACTGTGCGCCAGGCCCTGTGTTAGCTCCTAGGGGACAGCTGAGAACACCACCAGTCAAGTTCCTGCCCTCTAGGTGCTTCAGATCTAGCGGGAGAGACAGTCACAATAGATGCTGCAAGTCAGTACGTTATAATAGGAAAATGATACATTCTACTGGGGGAAATCGAGCAGAGTGCGGGGGATCCAGAGGGCAGCCCTAGGTGAGAAGGTGTCACCTGAAGGGGCAGACTGTGTGCCAGCTGGGAGGGAGGGGAGACAGGCTGGAGCCAAACCTGGAGCCTGTGTCTGGAGAAGGAATGTGGGGGAAAGGAGCCGTGCCATGTGGCTATCAGGGAAGAGCTATCCAGACAGAGGGACTGCCTCAGGCAGGGACAGCAGGGAGACCAGTGTGTGGAGCAGAGGGTAAATGGGCACTGAGGGACTCGGGAACAAGGTGGGAGCCAATGGAGGGTGTTGAGCTGGGGAGTAACGTGCTGCTCCTTGGCCACTCTGACGAGCAGACTGTGGGGTCAGGGGACCAGTTGGGAAGTTAACTGTAGCAGCTGAGAGGTGATGGTGACTTAGACCAGTGGGAGCAAGTGGCACGTGACCAGGGTAGAGGCTGAGGGTGGCCAAGTGCCTTTATTTATTTATGTGTTTTTAAAGAGAGAGGGACGAGAGAGAAAGGAAGAATTTATTTAGTTTCTCACGTGACTTTCATTGCTTGGAGACTTTGTTGTGTACATGGTGCTGGGGTTCGAACTCACGTACTTGCACATGCCGAGAAGCGCAGTAACCACTGAGCCACCACTGCAGCCCCTCAGTGCCTTTATTAACACCTCACATGGATTCTAGAGTTACTGTATGCAGCAGAAGCAAATGAGAAATCCCCTCCACTTCAAGGTAGCACTCACCATCTGGAACCACCTGACCTCATTCCAGAGTGCCGTGGAGGCCCGCGGCAGCTGCTGTGTTCCACCAAGAAGCAGCTCCTGGAGGTGGGGGCAGGGGTGCAGTGGCACAGCTCCCTGCAGGGTCTGAGGGCATTGGGCACCTACAAGTGTTCCAAACACACCTACCCTTCAACCCAGCAACCCTGTTTCTAGAACGCACCACACAGACACCTGTATACACTGCAGAACGATTTGTGTACAAGTAGTAAGTAGCCAAATGTTGGGCGTGACCGAGTGTCTATTTATTTTATTTTGTTAAAGAGAGAGAAGGAGAGAATCGATTTGATTTATTTCTCCATCTGGCCTTTGTTTCTCTGACACTTGGTTGTGCACGTGGTACTGAGGTGCAAACCTGGGTTTGCCAGACAAGCTCTCTAACCGCTGAGCCGCCGCTTCGGCCCCCGAGTGTCTTTTTATTAAATAAATGACAATATATCCAGATGTGGCTTTCCAGCCATGGAGTCCCAGGTTCCACTACGCAGCCCCTCCATGCCTGGCTTATCCTCCTAGGGCTTCCCCTTCTGGGCTGGGGCGGCATGGCGCTGTCCACACCTGTGGTGCTGAACACATGGGGCTGGAGGGAGCCTTGGGGCTGTGACCCAGAGACCAAGAGTGCTGAAGGGAGATGGAGCTTTGCTACTCGTGAACTGATGGGATCTGGGCAAGGTGCTTAGCCCGTCTGGGCCTCAGTGTCCCTATCTGTAAAATGGGTTGCTCTGAATACTAAATGATTGCTGCCGTGTAGCACCTGGGCTGGATATGCGTAATGATGCCTGGCCTCGAATCTGGGCTCTGTCATTTCCTGGATGGGATGATCCTGATCAAAGGACACGACTGTTCTGCCTCAGTTTCCTCGTCTGTAAATCGGGTGATATGAGTGTGCATGTTGAGGGACGGAGTGAGGATGAGATGAGTTCATTTACACGAGGCCCTTGGCACTCGATGGGGCCTCCCTGAGCATTGCTGTTTGTCACTTTCTTCTCTACTGCCATCACCTGTCACTACACTGCCAGCCTTTCTGTCCACAGTGGCCAGTGCCCTCATAGCTGCTCCTGTCTGTGCTGTGCAGGGGACTGGCATGGGGCTTTTGAAGGGTCAGAGAGGTCACCGCCTTGCCCTTTGGAGGCCCTGGCTTCTTGCCCACCCCTGAAACTGACTTTCTAAGGGCCTCTGTGCAAATCAGTGCTCCCTGTCGCTACCAGTGGACCTAGTGACCCTCACACAGCCCCTGGAAAAATCTTTATGTGCCTGCAGGGTCACATTCAGAAAAGCCAAGCTATAAAAAGTCGCAACTTCCCGAAGATGTGCAGGATTATTCAACCCGCATTTGCCGTATCCTGGCTGAGTGCTGGGAGTAGCAAGATGATCGGGGAGGAGCTCGCTTTCAAGGAGCTGGGTTTCTTGCTGCATCGTAGGCACACTTTTCTGTTTAGGTTGGGAGTTATAAAACCCAACTCAAACAGACTTAATTAAGCCAAAAAGGAAGCATATTGACTCATGAAATATATGTTCAAGATCATACTTGGCTTTCGCGTGCTGGGATGCAGGCCTCAGAGTCACCGGAAATCTCTCATCTTTCAGCCCTGCTTATCTTTTGGTGCCTCTTTGCTGATAACTGTAGCAAAAGTCCTAGCGCTTGATTCCAGTAGGTTGCCCTGCGTCACATGCACATTTCTGGCCTATAGGATGGATCCCAGGCCAGGCCTGGTCAGATCCCCTGAAGCCAGGGTGGAGACTTGGGCAGAGAGGGCCATCACCCTAAGAAAGGAGAACTCCTGCTGAACGGAAGGAAGCAACACATGCCCATTCAAGAAGCCACCGAAAACCTGCCCCGAGCCCAGGACTGGGCCAGATCTGCCTTAAAATGATTTTATTCGACTGTGTAGATGGGAGGATGGAGGTGTGGCGAGTTGGCTCCATTGTGCAGGCTAAGGGGGGCACAGCTCCTGCCCCAGGGAAGCCAAGTGAAGCAGGCGAAGTCACCGCGGCTCCTCAGAGCCTGGAATTCCACCACACCGCTGCTTTATCAGACCATTTAATCATAACACTAACCCAGAGAAGGGAGGTGACCCACCCGGAGACACAGTCCAGCCCATGGTGCCCCTCACAGCCTGGCGTTTGTTAGGGCACCCTAGAGTCTTCCAATTGTTCTAGGGACATAGGGCAGGGGACCTGGGCATGGGGACAGAGGATCTTAGCATCCTAGTGTAAGAATCAGAAAGACCTGACTGGCATCCCTTGGCCCAGCCCCCCACTATGGGGCCCCAACAGATGGGTTTCCAGCCTCGGCTTCCACACCCCTGGTGATGGCAACCCACTTCCTCCTTGCCGAGTCTTTTGAGCTGCTGTCTGCCCGGGCCCGCCTTCACGAGCCCCACAGGACGTGGAGCATGACAGCCTGGGATCTGAAGTCTCCTAGCCCAAGTTCAAATCCCGGCTCTGCTAATTACAAGCTCATGGCAAACCACTCAGCCCATCTGTGCCTCAGTAGCTGTCTTAGGTCACTTAGTGCTACTGTAAAAGCACCACAGACTAGGGTAATTAATAATGAACAGAAATCTGTTTCTCACACTTCAGGAGGTTCCAAAGTCCAAGGTCAAGGTGCTGGTGTCTGATGAAGGTAGCAGGGCAAGAGAGAAAGAGGCTAAGAGGGAGCTGAACTCAGCCTCTTAGAAGAAACCCACCCCCACAGTAATGGCATTAACCTGTTCATGAGGACAGAGGCATTGTAGCCTGACCATCTCTTGAGCTCCCACCTCTTACTATTGTTAAAATGGTAAATAAATCTCAATATGGGTTTTGGAGGGGACATTGAAACCACAGCAGTACCCCTGGCAGGAAACGAGGATAGCAGTTGTTAGCATCTACCTCCCGGGACTGATTATTAAGTAACATAGCCCACCGTGATTAGCACAGACCCAGCATATGGTGAATGCTCAATAAATATTTCTCCAGTATTATTATTCCCCCATAAAACAAGAGTAAGAGAGTTTCTCTCTTTCTCTCTCTCTCTCTTTCTCTTTCCTTTTATGGTACCTGGGATTGAACTCAGGGGCTCTTAACCACTGAGCCACATCCCCAGCCCATTTTTATTTTTTGTTTT
>PVKS010037163.1:0-18820 GCA_004027875.1 Aplodontia rufa | reverse complement strand
ACCCTGGACAATGAGAAAGTTGGTCTAGTAACATGAGTTAAATCCAGATAAGATGTAATGCTTTACAATCTAATACTTTTTTTAGAGTTATAATGGGAAGGGGAAGGGAGGGATAAGGGAGGGTAATTGGGGGGGCACTCCTGGGGATAATTGCAATATCCAGAATATATACACATTTTATATTATTTTGTTAAAATCTTGTAAGGTTGTTCAAAAATAAAAAATTTAAAAAAAAGAATTGAAGATAAAAAAATAAAAATGAAAAACTAAGAAGAAGGAAATATTGTGGTTAAAACAGAAATTCAAGCACAGAAAAATATTTATTTAAAATATATGTTGTCTTACTTTAATATATTTTTAAAAAATTGGAGATAATTTATTATGTGTCCCTAATAAACAGAATTTTCATTCTTTAAAAAAAATAAATTCTGTCATTGGAGTTTTGTGGCAAACAAACCATTTCAATGACATAGTAAGAGTGCCAAATGGAAGTTTGAAGGGTGTTTATGCTGGATATGGAGAGAGACCAATGCTAATTTCATGAGCTTATTCATTTTGATTATTCACTGGCCTTATATAGATACAGTTGGAAAAGTCAGAACTCAGGTGGAAATTCTACCTCACCCAGGATCAGAAGATGTGGATTTTCTAATAGCTTATTGTGTGGCTAGGGCCAAGCTTCTAAGTTATTTTGGTTACAAGATTCTCTATTTGGAAATGAGATTATAGGACTGGAATAATGACTTTGCAGAATTACTATGAAGATGAGCCAAACACCATTTTTGCATTATAAGAGATTTGCAGAGAAGGTGTCCTTAAGAGATAACTGTTGAAGGAGGTAGAAATGCTTAGTCCAGTCTCTGGCACCTAAAGCTTCCACCAGTTATTGTTATTATTAGATAATGGCTCCACAATTGCCTTCTCTCTGCCTTATATGGTAGGTCTTTTATTTCACCAAATAGTAGATATTTGGGTTATTTTTTAATCCATCTCTGTTACCCATGTAAGAAATAATCACATTTGCTCTTCTTGAGTTTGGAATGTATTTTGAGGTTTTTATTTTCACTTATGAATTTCTTTCCCAGCCATGATTGCTCCAAGGGGAGAAATGTGAAATATAATTAACTTTTTAATTAAAGCACTAAATGAAAGAGTTGCTCTAAATATTCATCATTACTATATGCAGTGTTCCCAGAGGCTATGACTTTATTTCATTTGGGGAACATAAAATTTCAAATGAGCATTGAGGCAAATTCAAATTAAAATATTTATTTAGAAATATTACCAAATATTAGGTTGCAGAATATGTTAGACTGGATTCATGGTCACATTTCAATTCCAAAGTCCAAACCAGGGTAGGTCATTCATGTTTTCATTCATCTACTTATTTATTAACTGTTGAGTATCTGCTACATGTCTGACTTGGAACTCTGGAGTGAGAGACTAAAGGAATCACCCACAGTTCTTGCCCTCAAAGGAGATTTTACTATTCTGCATTTGCATGTCCCAAACAAATATCTAATTACTGATCCCTAATGTTTACAGATTCAACAGAGAGGAGACAATACAAAGCCTCTGAAGAAGGCATTGCTTTTTTTCTGTGACATGTTTGGATTCAATTATTCCCACCATTGAGAATGCCCTTCCCTCCAATAACCAGGATAGGACAGGATGTTTGCTGTTTGGCTGTTGCATGTAGTCATGCAGGTCATGTACTGAACAACTCTAGAATGCAGTTGATTAGACCCAGTTGTGAATCCTGCATCTGAAACTGTGCATGGTGCTGACCCTGTAGTCAGCTCAGGACAGAACACAGCTTCTCTTTTGATACGGTGGGTTGAGAAATCACACCTGAATCGCTGTCCACTCCTTGTTACACTTCAAAATTGTAGACAGCATCTAGAACAGTTTTAGAAGAAAACATCTACTCAGGTGGCCAAGGTTTTCAGGCAGAAACAATAATTATTTGGAGGGCTAGACTCTAGACATTCTATGCTAACTTTGCTGTCCCTGTTGTGCTGTATCCCTGGTGTCCCTCTGAAAAGCAATGTCAGCCTTCCTAATACTTCTTTCTTCTTTAAAATGCAGATATGAGTTTCTATGTCTATAAAATGGTCCATAGCATAGCTTTTAAGAGACTGTTTTTGATTAAAACCAACATTAACAAAAATCCAAGCTCTGACACTTTTTAAACTCTATGACTTCAGGATAGTTACTTAAATCATCTGAATATCAGTTTCCTTAGAAATGGAGATAATTCTATCTCCTCTACAGGGGTATCATAAGGATTATAATAGTGTTTAACAAGAATGATGCAAGTATACTGATTAGGCTAATGTCTAGCACATATGCTGAATAAGGTGATGATGCTGGAGATAATGCCACATGGTTGCTTGTCTTTGCTTCACAAAGCTCTGAAATGTTTCTGTGCACCAAAACATACCCTCACCCTCCTCCTCCTTAAGACTCAATTCACTTGTTAATTCAGAGTTACTTGCTCTTCCCTGTACTTCTTTTTCTTTTTTTTAAGAGAGAGGGACAATGAGAGTGAGTGAGAGAGAGAGTGAGAGAGAGAGAGAGAAACAGAGAAACAATTTTTATTTATTTTTTCATGTGGTTTTGTTGCTCCAAGACTTCATTGTATATGTGGTGCTGGGGTTTGAATTCACATACTCATGCATGCGGGGCAAACACCATAACTGTCGAGCCACCGCTCCAGCCCCTTCCCTGTACTTCTAAAGCATTCTTATAATAGTTTTGCACCTGCAATTAGTTAATTTTGCCTGGCCTTTAAAATGCCAAGCTTAGAGAATAAGAACATAATTATAAAATCAACACCATCATGTACATACATAAGACACTAATTTAAAAAAAGCTATAAGCAAATAGCAGAAAGATCAGTAGAGTAGAAGGAGGGGAACAGGGAGTGTGAGGAAGGGAGAGAAAGGAACTGAATTAAAATAAATTGTAGGGGACAACACTAGTAAGACCCTGAGCCCCTGCCCAGCTGAGGGATTGTCCTAGGCCATCTTCTGGTCTGGCCCCCAGCACAAGCCCAGGACTGAATGGAGGAGGATTCCCACCTGGAGCAGCCCCCACCTGCCTAATGCCCCATGTGCTGGTCTGAGCCTCTTTTGTTACCTGCTGGCAGGTACTCAGGACAACACTCATCTGGAGGAGCCCTTACCTACCTGACTCCCTGTGTGCTGATAGGGCACTCATCTGGAGGAGCCCTTACCTACCTGACTCCCTGTGTGCTGGTCCGTGCTCCTTTTGGTCCCATCAGGCAGCTGCTTAGGACACCTCTGGGGGGATACCCCATCTGAAGTAGTCCCTGTCCAGCTGAAGGTCTGGCCCTGGCCTCTTTTGGTCTGGGACCCAGCACATGTACAGGATCGACTAGAAGAGCATACCCGCCTGGAGCAGCCCCAGGCCCAGGTCTCTTCTGGTCCTGGCCTTGCAGGTGCCCAGGACAACCCAGGTTCAGATCTGCAACCTTGATCCTACATCCAAAAGATGGAGCATAATGAGGACCCCGGCAGAAACAATGTCTGGAAGAAAGTGATCATGAAAGAGGTGGTGACTGATCTGACCCATTGGACCTCAACATAATAGTACTAGGCAACGTTAATAGTCCTCAGAGAGATCATCAAAGCAAAAAAAAAAAAAAAAAAGATAGATCTCCAGTCTAAACAACTCCATGAATCAAAAAGACTTAACAGGCATCTACAGAATATTCCACCCCCAATTGGCAGAGTATACCTTCTTCTCAGCAATACATGATCATTCTCCAAAATAGATCATATTCTATTTCACAACGGAAATCTCAGCAAATATAAAACTGTAGATATTATCCTGTGTATCCTATCAGATCATGATGCCATGACCCTAGCAATTAACAGCAAAAATCATCATAGAAAACACACATATACATAGAGATTGAATGACACCCTATTAAATGAAGACTGGATCCATGAAGACATGAGAACAGAAATTAAGGATCTTGGACAAGAATGAGAATAAAGACACAACATATAGAAACCTCTGGGACAGCATAAAAGCATTTTTAAGGGGAAAATTTATAACACTAAATGTCTACATTAAAAATCAGGAGAGATCCCAAACAAATAATCTTATGCTTCACCTCAAATCTCTACAAAGGAAGAACAATCTAATCCCAAAGCCAGCAGAAGACAGGAAATAATGAAGATCAAAGCTGAAATCAAAGAAATTGAGAAGAAATCAATAAAAATATTAATGAAACAAAGAGGTGGTTCTTTGAAAAAAATATAGAAAATTGACCGACCCCTTGCTAATCTAACTTAAAGGAGAGAATCAAAGCAAATCAACAAAATCACCAATGAAAAGGGAGTGATCACCACTGACCCCATTGAAATCAAACAGATTACAAGAACATATTTTGAAAAACTATACTCCTCTAGATCGGATAATCTGGAATACATGGATAAATTTCTAGACACAATATCACCACATTGACACAGGATGAAACTGAAATCTTAGACAGCCTAATAACAGGCACCAATGTTCATACAGCAATTAGAAGTCTTCCAAAGAAGAAAATCCCAGGACATGATGTATTCCCTACTGAATTTTACCACACCTTTGAAGAAGACCTAACACCTCTCCTTATTAAACTATTAAAGAAAATGAAAAAGAGGGAACTCTCCCAAACACTCTTTGTGAATCAACCATAACTCTGATACCAAAACCCAACAAACAAAGACATCAAATAAAGGAAGATACAGACCAACATCCCTGATGAACATTGATGCAAAAATCCTTAATAAACTTCTCACAAACCACATTCACAAACATGTGAATGGGCTTCATTCCAGGTATGCAAGGTTGCTTCAACATACACAAATCAATAAATGTGATTCAGCACTTAAACAGAATTAAGGACAAAAAGCATAAGATAATCTCAATAGAGGCAAGGCCTTGGATATAATCCAGCACCCATTTATGCTCAAAACTCTAGAGAAAATGGGGATCAAAGGAACATATCTTAGCTTTGTGAAGGCCATATATGCCAAACCCTCAGCTAGTATAATACTACATGGAAAAAAGTTGAAAGCATTTCCTTTAAACTTGGGTACAAGACAAGATTGCCCTCTCTTACCACTTTTATTCATTATAGTCCTGGAGAACCTATATGGACCAATCAGGCAAGAGAAGGAAATTAAAGGGTTAGAATAGGAAAAGAGTCTTACCATCCCTTTTTGCTAATGACATAATCCTATATCTGGAAGATCCAACAAACTATCATAACAGTGCTTCAACTTATTAACGGATGTAGCCAAGTAGCAGGTGCAAGATCAATACCCATAAATCAATAGCTTTCCTATATATTTATAGTAATAGGGCAAAAGAAGAAATCAGGAAATTGGTACCATTTACAATGTCCTCATAAAGATAAAATACTTGGGAATTAATCTAACAAGGGAAATAGCAGACCTATACAATGAAAATTGGAACATTCAATAAAGTAACTGAAGAATATCTAAGGAGATGGAAAGACATTCCATGTTCTTTGTTAGGCAAATTAATATAATTAAAATGGCCATTCTGCCAAAAGCAGCATTCAGATTCATTGCAATCCTCTAGAAGATAACAATGTTACTCTTTTCAGAAATACAAAAGGCAATTTTCAAATTTATTTGGAACAGCAAGAAACCCTGAATAGCCAAAACATTACTAAGCATGGAAGACAAAGCAGGTAGTTTCACAATACCAGATATAAAGTTATACTATATAACTGCAGTATGAAAAACAGCCATGGTAGTGGTATCAAAATATGTTCAAAGACCAATGGAATAGAATTGAAGACTGAGACAAACCCACAAATCTTTAAACATCTGGTGTTTTACAAATTGGGTCAAAATACAACATGGAGGAGAGACAGACTATTCAACAAATGGTGAAGGACAAACTGGACAGCCACTTTCAGAAAATTGAAATTAGAACCTTATCTCTCACCTTGCACAAAAATCAAATCAAAATATATCAAGGAACTGGAAATTAAATAAACTATAATAAAATTGGTAGAAGAATTAGGAGCAACACTATATTATGTGGGAGTTGACAATGCCATCCTGAACAAGACTTCCAAAGAGAAGGAATTAAAGTGAAGATTTAGTGAGGGGAACGCTATTAAATTGAAAAATTTTTGCTCATCCAAGGAATTAGTTAAAACTCCCAAGTGAGAGCCTATAGAATGGGGGTTAATCATGGCCTCTGATTCCCCTGATAAGGTGAATATCCAAAATTCACAAAAAAACTAAAAAAAAAAATGGATATTGAAAACAAAAGTGATCCAGTCACTAAATGGGCCAGTGGGCTAAACAGAAACTTCTAAACAGAGGAAATTGAGCAAGCCCATGAATGCATGAGAACATCTTCTAAATCACTAGTAATCAGAGAAAGGAAAATCAAAACTTCACCTCACTCCAGTCAGACCTGTAGAGATGAAGAATGCAAGCATTAACAAATGCTGCAGGAATTATCAGGGGATGGGAACACTAGCATACTGTTGGTGGAACAACTTCTTTGGAAAGCGGTGTGGAGACTCGTCAAAAATTAGGGTTGTATCTACCATACAACCCAGCTATCCCTCTTTTTAGTATTTTTATGGAGGAATTCGAATCAGCACATTGCTGCAACACAACAAAATTAATTTTAATAGCAGCTCAATTTACAATAGCTAAATTAGGGAATCAACCAAGATGGCTATCACTGGATGAATAGATCCCAAAGCTCATATGCAATGGAATTCTACTCAGTTATTAGAAACCATGAGATTTAGGCCTTTGAAGGTAAACGGTTGGCAATGGAAGAAATCATGCTTTGCAAAGTTTTCCAAACCCAGATAGTTATGAGTAAAATTCATTCCTTCATTTGTGGAGACTAGAGTAAAACCCACACTTGGGTGAAAGATAGTCAAACTCATGTGTTACAACCACCAAAGGCATAGCAATACATAATCTATGGGAACCATGGATGTGTATGTATTGGCGGTGCAGGGAAGAGGCCTGTGGTTGGGAGAGGGTGGAAATATAGGGAGGTATCTAAGGAGAAAATTAAGAATGTAGCATACCTTTCCCCCGCTTCCCAAGTATTTAAATAATACTTGTGCATTCATGTAATTCTGAATATTTCACAATTGTGTATATATATATATATATATATATATATATATACACATTTGTATCCCTTATAGGGTTACAATCTAGAAGATTCTAGAGACTAGTGTGTTGGTGATATGGGGGTAGGCATGGTTTAATATCATGTGCATATCATATCACTATTTTATAGAAGTTTATGATTGTAGAACAACCTAACTCCTTAATATATAAAAATCTGAAAACAAGAAATCACCATTCAAAATCAGTAGCTGTTATATAGACCAATATGCTGAGAAAGAATTCAAGAAAATAGTCTCAAAAGAAAATTTCACAATAAATCTAATTAAAGAGACGAAAGACCCTTGAAATGAAAAGTATTGAAAAAATACTGGTTGATAGACCTTTTTCCATGTAATTGGATAGGCAGCATTAGTATTGGTAAGATTACTGTATTCCCAAAAGCAATCTACACATTTAATGCAATCTTTATGAAAATACCAATGATCTCATTCACAAGGCTAGAATAGATAGTCCTAAACTTCATATGGAAAAATAAAGGATTTAAAACATTCAAAATGATTTTGAGCAAATAGATCGATGCTGGAGACATCAGAATACACAATTTCTAATTATTCTTTCAGAGTTGTTGGAAAAAACAGTATGATACAGAAACAAAAGTAGAATGTAGAATAAAGGAACAGAATTAATGACAGTAAAGAAATTCTTCAGTGAGAGTCACCTGATCACTTACAATAGCACCAGAAATACTTGTAAAAAATAGCTTTTTTAATAAATGCTGCTAGAAATTCTGTATATCCATATATAGAAGAATGAATCTAGATACCTTACACTTCATAAAAGTCAAATCATGTGGAAACAAAACCTAGGAATAAGATTAGAAACACTAAGTGCTAGAAGAAATCATAGGATCAACACTCCACAGTGTAGGTGCTTGAAACTTCCTCAATTGGATACCTATAGCTCAATTAATACACCAAAAGTTTATAAATGGGATGGCAACAAATTTGTAAGCATCAGCATACCAAAGGATTCCATTTCATGTGTGAAGAGAGAATATAGAATGGAAGTAAGTCTTTACTAGTTATTCTCCCAATGGGGAATTAAGATTGAATATGTGAAGAATTCAAAATGCTTAACACTGAAAATCAAAGAAAATAAAGAAACAAACAAAAAACCAGAAGTAAAAGGCAAATGAACTAAGATAATATTTCTTGAAAGAAGAAATGCAAATGAGTAATAAATAATATATTCATCACCTTTATCAAGGAAATGCAAATCAAAATTACATTGAAATTTCATCTCACTTGAGGTAGAATGGAAATCATCAATAGTACAAATTATAGTAAATATTGGTAAGCATGTAGGGAAAAGATCTCACATGAAGTATTGGTGGATAAATGGGTTTGTTAATTAATACATCCACTATGGAAATCATTATGGAGTTTCCTTAAAAAATTATCAATAGAATACCAGTTTTGGATTTGTCCAAAAGAACAAAAGTCAAAAACTATAATGATACATGCAGAGCCATTTTTATAGAAGCACAATTCAGAAGTCATTAATGAACAAGCCTGGGACCCCCAAACACCTGAATAGACATGGTAAATGTGGTATGTAACTGCATTAGCGTTTTTCTCAGCTATAAAGAACATTGAAATTACGTAATTTATAAGATTGTAAATGTAATCAGAGAACATCAAGTTGAATAAAATAAGGCAGATTCAGAACATCAAGGGATCTTTCTGTTGCAGAAACTTATTTCTTTGTACTGCATAATTTTACAGGTTGCCTCTTCCTCATCGTCCAGGACTCTACTCAAAGAGCAATTCCTAAGAGCATCCTTTCCTGACCTTCTTTATTTATTTATTATGGTGAGCTCCCCCTTTTATAATCTCAACCTCCAATGAATATTTATCATCGAGACTGCTGCTGTATCTGGAATCATGCCTGGCATATAGTAGGTGTTCAGTGGAATGTTGGGGAATTGTCAAGTGGTTCCCAGTCCCTGTATATCTTAAATTCTTTCTGGCTATAGAACTTTAGAATCTGTTGTTGCTTTCTTTGTAGAGGTTGTAATTAATTAGCTCATATTAATTGTACAGCTTGATGGGATTCGCTGTATTAATCATGTCCATCCACTCTTGTAATCTCAATTCTCCCTTCCTTTATCCCCCCCCCGCCCCCGTCCAGCATCCTTCCATGTCTCTGAAAGTTTTTTTTTTAATTATTTATTGGTTCTTTTTAAAGGTATACATGACAGAAGATTTTACAGTGGCATAATTATAAAAGCATCAAGTTTAACTTGTTTTAATTCTGTCTCCAGTTTTTTCTCTTCCTCTTCCTTCCTCCCACCCCCTATTTTTTTTAACATACTTGACAATAGGATATACATTGATATACTTACAAAAGCTTGGAGTTTACCTTGTTTTAACTCAGTTCCCATTTTTCCCCTTTCTCTCCCTTCCTCCCACTCTCTGTTCTTGTCTGACCATAGGACAAAAATTGGCATTTTTCAAAATGCATGCTGTATAATTTATTGTAATTCAGTCCTTGGTATTTTTCCATCCCTCTCCCTGCCACCCCATTTTCTTCCCTCCTCTCTACTGGCCTGAAAGTTTCTCTTAATTTGTTTCTGTCCCCTGTACTCCTCATTGTTCCTTGTTGTGACCACGATTCTCTTGTATAAATCTACAAAACTGACTTACTGGTCTATTTATTTTTAATTTTAATTTTATTTTTTTTTCTTACTGGTCTCTTTAAATGATTGAGAGATGTGGTATGTGTTTCTCAGTGTTTGGTTTATTTTATTCATCATATTGTTTTCAAGTTGCATTTAAGTTGTTGCACGTTATAGGATTTCATTCTTTGTTATAGATAATAAATAATTGATTTTATAAAAATACTACATTTTCTTTATCCATTCATCTGCTGAAGGGCATCTGAGTTGAACACATGTTTTGGCTATTGTGTGTAGTGCTGCAGTAAACATGGAGGTGTGAAGATTTCAAGTCTATTGTTTATATACCCAGTAGAGAAAGTTAAGGGTCATATAGTAGTTCTATTTTTAGTTTTTTGAGGAAATTGTATGCTGTCTTTCATGATGGTTATACTCAGTTACATCCCTCCTGGAAATTTAAAAGATAATGTTTTGTCAGCATTATTGACAGCATTTGTTATTTCTTGCCTTTTTGTGTTATATCATGCTTACAGATTTGACTTTGAATCTTTGGGATGAATTCACCCTGTTCACAATGTATGATCTTATTGATAAGCGTTTGTTTTTGGTTTGCTAATGTTTTATTGGGAAATTTTGCACCATGTTCATCAAAGATAGAGAAATGAGTTTGTAATTTTTTAAAATTGTGTTTTTGTCTGTGTGTGACATAAATGTAATATCAAGTTTGGAAACATTTCATGCATTTCAATTTTGTGGGGAGCAATTTAAGAAGAATTAGTATTTTTTTAAATTGGTACATCTCAAAGTTGTGAAATGATGGGTCTCATTATGGCATGTATGTATATACATAAAAAGTATTTGAATAATTTTGCTCCCCAATAATCCCCACTCTTTCTTCCTCCCTTTCCTTGATTCTTCTTTTCTAATAAGTTTTTCTGCAGTTCATTTGGCTAATTATGGATTGGGTTATATGCTTTTATAACGTTAAGTTTTTTTCAGTTCTTTTTATGTTCTGGATGTTAATCCTTTGTTGGAAGAGTAGCTGGTACAATTTTTTTTTTTACCCATTCGGCCCAGTGTTTCTTCCCTTTGTAAAAAATTGTGTTTGCTGGTCTGAAGCATTATGTTATCTCATTTATTGATTATTTTCCTCTTATTTCCTGAACTGTAGGTGTCCCATTCAAGAAGTTTTTGTTTAGTCTTCTACAATGGGTATCCGTTTTTGGCACCTATATTAAGAATCAGGTCATTGTAGCTTCATGAGTTTGTTTCTGCAACTACTATTCTGTTCCACTTTTCTACATGTCTGTTGTTATGCCAGTGCCATGCTCTTATTGTAGTGCCTTCTTTGTTGCTCTTTTTTCTCAGGATTGTTTGGCTCTTCCATCTTTTATTTCTCCATGTGAATTTTGGATTTTTTTCTCTTATTCTGTAAAGAATATCAATATTATTTTGGCAGGGATTGAATTTTTAATTTCTGTAGAACTCATCTCAAATTATCAGGTGCTGAACTTTTTTTAGATGTGAGATTTTTAAACTACAGTTTCAATCTTATTAGGCATTACTGGCACATTTAGATTTTTCTTTTTTCTTGGTTAAGTTTTAGTAGGTTCTATATTTTCAGTAATTTATCCATTTCTTCTAGGTTTTCTAGTTTTTTAGCATTTAAATTCTTATAGTAATTTCTTATAGAAATTTCTTTTTTATTTCTGTGTTTTCACCTGCATTGTTTCATTTTTATTTGAGTCTTCTCTCTTTTTTCCCCCTTGGTTGGTCTAGCTAAAGTTTTGTGAATTATGTATGTTCTTTTACAAAATCAGCTTCTGAAGTTGTCAATGTTTCAAATTGCTTATTTTTTAAAAATTTTTATTTACTTGTGCTCTGATACTCATTGTTTCTTCCACTAACTTTGGAGTTTGTTTTGATCTTGCTTTTCTAAACCTTTGAAGTGAATATTCAGTTTTTTTTAGTTCTTTCTAGTATTTTGATGTATGAATCTGTGTGATATATATTTCAATTTGAAGGATACTTAGGAGTTGTCTGAGAAAGAATTTAAAATGATGATGCTAAAGCAGCACAGTGAGCATAAGTCACATTGTTTTTCACCATTCCTTTTAGTTTGTGATATTTAGGTTATGTTGGGTGTTGTCCTTCAATGGAGAATAACTCTCCAGATATCTTAATTTGTAGGAAACCTGTACTATATTTCAAAAAGAATGTTTCCTTTAATGCTTCTTGCATTCTTACACTGATGTCTGCACATCTTCTGTGATATCTACTTTTGTTTGTATTTAGAAGTAGAGTCTTGAAGCCAAATGAATGACCTTTACCTTGGTTCCCAGGGACAATATTGAGTGATGCCGAGAAGTTTTGCAGTAGAATCTTCATTCCCAAGATTGTGGGCTGGTTAGGAGACTTCTTAGATCCCATCAGTCATGTGCAGTTGGTGGTATGCCTCGTGGGCCCTTTGGTTTGGCCAGGAGTCCTCCAAGCTCCCAACATTCGGATGTAGGTGAAACAGGGAACTTGTCGCATGTCCACATGCCCAAGTTGGATACTTCCCTAGATTTCTCAAAGGAAGACAGTTACTGGCATAGGCTTAGAGCCATAATTGTCAGCCAGAATTTTTCTCCATTCTTTTTTTTCATTTGGTACCAGGGATTGAACCCAGGGATAGGTTACCACTGAACCACATCTTCAACACTTTTATTTTATTTTTTTGAGACAGGGTCTTGCTAAGTTGTTTCCGGCCTTATTATTTTGCTAAAACTGACCTTGAAGTTGTGATCTTCCTCCCTCAGCCTCCTGAGCCACTGGGTTATGCACACCACCACCTTTTCCCCATTCTTAACACATAGTCACAGGTGAGTTTAGGAGTTTAGGAGCTGTATCCTCTGAGCATAGGATGTAAGGTGGGGAGGGGCCCTTCCTTATATCATACCAAATAAGTCCTGCCAGAGGCAATAATCCTGCACTTGTGGCATTCCACTGGGACTCCTTTCAGTTCTGAATGCAAAGGCTAAATTCAAAGTGGGATGTTACAATGGTGGTTATAGTCATAAATATGTGTTCTGTGAGTGAGATCTTCCCCAATTCTCATTGGGCAAGTGCAGGTGGATCCTAGAAATTCAGGAAAGTAATTTTTTTTAATTTGTACATTAAAGTTGTACATAATAATGGGATTTGTTGTTACATATTTATACATGCACACAATATAACAATATTATATGGAAAATATCCCCTCTAGTACTCCCACCTCCCTTCTCCCATCCCAAGGTCTGCTGCTTCTGCTAATCACCCTTTGAAATTGTTTGGGAATTATTTCGTTTCCTAAGGGTGCAAAATATATTTTCCCCTTCCCCTCTTTACCCCCCTTTTTCCCTACTGTCCTCCTCTCCTCTCCTGTTTTTTTTTTCTCTAGAAAGTTGAGTTTAATTCTTTATTAAAATTTTTTATAAAGGAGTTGTTATTGTAAATCATAAATGCATGTCAAGTAACAATATGTTACCCCCACATTGCCCTCACTCAACTCTTGATTCTTCTCTATTTCCCCCCTACAAGTGATATAAATGTTTATATTGTGAATTTTCCAGAATTAAAAGATTGCATAAGTTGTTGGACATGCTTGTCCAGCAAAGAGACCCGTGGTAGCTGGGACAAGAGATTTTTATTAGGAGAAGTAACAAGATGGCTTCTCCCAGGAACGTAGAGAAAGCAGCACATGGCTTGGAGTGAGCGAATTTATTAGCTATCAGGGCTCTCTCCTGAGAACAGGGCTTGGGTGGGGGATTTGAAATTCTTTACTGCGGCTGTGCCACCAATTGGTTAAGTGAAGGTTCGGGTGTAAAGAGGTAGTCAGTTTACCTTGGGAAAGGAATTCCAGCAATGCTGTGGGGAGGTGGGGCCTGCCTCTAAACTGTTGTGCTTTGTGAAAGAGCAATTTATACTTACATCTAAATATGGCCATCATTATTGACTGTCATCGAACATAAATATTATTTGGATTCTGTGGGGGTGGGGAGTAAAGAGTGTGCTACATTGTTGATTGTCTCCCTAGATCCTTCCCTTTCTCTCTCTCTCTTCCCTCCACTCCTCTATCCCCTCCCACCTCTACATATCTATGGTTCCCATAGATTATGCTGGGTCTCATACATGAGTTTGACTGCTTTTCACCCAAGCCAGCCTTTAGCTCCACAAATGAGGGAAAACATTTAACCTTTGAGTCTCTGGGTTTGGCTAACTATGTTCAGCATGATTTCTTCCATTGCCATCCATTTACCTTCAAAGGCTGCAATATCATTGTTTCTAATTGCTAAGTACGATTCAATTGTATATATATCTCTATATAAGACCACAGTTTTGGGACCTATTCATCCATCAAGGGGCATCTGGGTTGGTTCCATAATTTAGCTATTGTAAGTTGAGCTACTATGAACATAGATTTTGCTGAGTCACTGTCATGTGTTGATTCTAACTCCTCTGAGAAAATACCCAGAGCTGGGATTGCTGGATGGTATGGTGGATCCATCCTTAATGTTTTGAGGATTCTCCACACTCTTCCCAGAGTGGCTATACCGGTCTGTAGTTCCAACAACAGTGTGCTAGTGTTCCTATCTTCTTGCAGCCCCTCCAGAATCTGTTATTGCTTATATTCTTCAACTTTGCCAATCTGACTGGAGTGAGGAGAAATCTTAATGTAGTTTGGATTTTCATTTCTCTGATTAAAGAATTAAAGTCAAAAATCAATGAGTGGGATACCATTAAACTAAACTTTTGCTCAGCCAAGGAACTGGTCAAAATTGTCAAGCGTCAACCTACAGAATGGGAGATAATCATGCATGATTTCTCCTGACAGTTTTATCTATTCTTCTAGACTTCCTTCAGTTCTGATAATTTGTGTTTTAAAGGTTCTTTATGAAATCTTGTTCCTCCCTCCCCCTTTCTTTACAGGGAAGCATTTTTTTTTAAAGAGAGAAGAACAGTGAGAGACAGACACAGAGAGAGAATTAATTTTTATTGAGTTTTTCACATGGCTTTCATTGCTCTGACACTTAGTTGTGTACTGACACTTAATTGTGTATGTGGGTGCTGGGGTTTGAACCTGTGTACTTGCACTTCCTGGGCAAGCACCATGACAGCTGAGCCACTGCTCTAGCCCCACAGGGAAGCATTTTTTAAAAACACATTATTTCCTGAAAAATATGTTGTTTCCTTTGCATATAGAAGCTTTTAAGTTTTATATCACTCCATTTATCATTTCTTGCTCTAAATTTTTTGAGCTATAGGAGTCTTATTCAGGAAGTTGTTTCCTATAAACAGGCTGGAGTATTTCCCTTAGGTTTTCTTTTGTCAGTTTCAATGTTTTTTTGCTTATGTGTAAGGCTTTGATTCTCTTTAAGTTGACTATGCATTGGATTAGAGATATGGCTATAGTTTCATTCTTCTGCCTTGGTATATCAAGTTTTCCTCACATCACTTGTTAAAGAGCCTGTCTTTTTAACATATGTTTTTGTCATACTTCTTGAGAATCAGATCAGTGTAGCTGTGTGCTTGTTTTTTCTATTCCATTCCACTTGTGTACTTAATCTGTTCTTATACCAGAACCATGATCTTTTTGTTAGTGTGACTCTGTAGTATAATTTGGAATCAGATATTGGGATAACTCCAGCATTGCTCTGTTTGCTCTGTTTGGCTCTTATGGGTTTCTTGCTCTTCCACATGAATTTTGGGAATGTATTATCTAGTTCTGTGAGTATCTTTGGTATTTTGATGAGAATCACATAGAATCACATAGATTGCTTTTGGTAATATAGATCTTTCAAAAATATTAATTCAGCTTATCCATGAATATTTCCTTTTCCCATGTTTAAAATTTTCATTATAAAGGCCTTTTATTTCCATGGATGTGCATATTCCTAGGTATTTTATCTTTTGAAACTATTGTCAATGATATTGTTATCTTAACTTTGTAGTGGATTTATTATTGGTATATAGAAATGATATTAACTTAAAAAAAGAAAGAAAGAAAAAGAAATTGATATAGAAATACTACCAAAAATCTAACATGCATGCATTTATTGTTTGAATATATATTAAAAAAACACATGTTCAATACATTATAAATTGTCATATCTTAATTCTCTGAATAAAAATTAATATAGGTAAATATAAAAAGTAGTAATAGTATCTTTTATATGTTGATTTTATATCTTGTGACTTTACTGAAGTTGTTTATCAAAAAAAATTCTTTGATCTTTGAAGCATGAGATCGTATCATATGTAAATAGCATAATTTCATTTCTTATTTTATTTCATTTCTTTTTGATGCTTGCACTGTCTAAACTTTCAGATAGTATATTAAATAAGTGGATTCTTGATTTAATTGCACATTTTTGCACATTCAGGATGATATTGTGTTTCGGTTTGTGATATATAGTCTTTATGATGTTGAGGAAAGTTCTCTCCCAGGTTTCTTTAATGATTTTTTTTCATGAAGCATTATTAAATTTTATTAAAGACTTTTTTCTGCATCTATTGTGATGATTATATAAGTCTTATTTTTATGGGTTTGCATGTGTTGAACCATCTCTATGTCCCTTGGATGAGATCCACTTGATCATGATATATTATCTTCTTGATGTGTTTTTCAGTGCAGTTTGCTTTTATTTTATTAAGAATTTTTGCATCTATGTTCATTGGAAGTAGTTTTCTTTTCCTGATGTATCTTTATGTGGTTTTGGTATCAAGGTTATACTGAATAATTTGAGATAGACTTGTTCCAGTTCCTCTTAACAGTTGTTTCAGTTTCATCACTTGATATGAGCCTGTTTAGTTTTTTTTATATCTTTCTGGGTCAATTTGGGCAGGTCTGATATTTTTCAGTGTCTTTTAGATTTTCCATTTTATTGTAGCATAAATTTTCAAAATAGTCTAATGATCTTCTGGATTTCAGATGTATCTATGATGTCTCCTCTTTCATCTCTACTTTTTTGCTTTGGAACTACTCTTTCTCTTTTGATTAGTTTGACTAAAGATCTGTCAATCCTATTTATCCTTTTGGTAGAACCAATGTTTTCTTTGCCTTTATCCTGTGTATTTTTTTTTTTATTTTTCAGGTCTGATCATCTTTATTTCCTGTCTTCTACTGATTTGGAATAACTTGTTCTTCATTTTCTAAGGCCTTGAGGTTGAGCGTAAAACTATTTATGTGAGATCTCGCTTTTTAAAAAAAATATAGGCACTCAATGCTATGAATTTTCCTCTGAGAACTGCTATCATACTCTTTCTGAGATTTTGATATGTTGAGTCTCTGTTCTTATTTGTTTCTCAGAATTTGTTGTCTCATTTCTTCTATGATCCAGCCTTCTTGTAAAAGAATTTTGTTCTATATCCATGTATTTATGTTTTTTCCATAATTTTTCTTAGTGTTGAGTCTAGCATTACTCCATCATGATGTGATAGAATGCACAGTATTATAACATTGTTTTGTATTTGCTAACACTTATTTTGTGAGCTAATACACTCTATTTTGGAATAGGTTCCATGAGTTTCTGAAAAGAAGATAAACTCAGCAGTTTCAGAGTGAAATATTCTGCATGAGACTTAGATTCATTTAATTTATAGTATTATTTAGGTTGGGAAAATTGTTATTGATTTTATATTTAGATGAACTCTGTATTGGTTATAAAGGTGTGCTGAAATCACCGAGTATTATCATATTGGGGTCTGTCTGAGATTTATGTCAAGAAGTATTTTTTAAATGTCAAGTATTTTTAAAATATAAGTAGGTGCACTGAGATTTGACACATATGGGTGTACATATATGTTCTTTTTTAGATACACATAACATTAGAATATACCATGACATAATTACAAAAGCATGGAGTGGAACTTTCAAATTCTATCCTCTTACCCTCAAATTCCCCTTCCCTTCTTTTCTTTCCTCCCCCTCTTCTTTTTAGTTTCATACAACAATAGAATATATAATAACATCATTATAAAAGCATAGTATAACTAGTTCTAATTCAGTCACCAGTGTTACCCCTTTTCCTCCCTTCCTTTTACCCCTTGTTTTTCTAGATATACATGATAATAAAATCATCCATTATATAATTATAAAATTATGTATTATAACTTGTTTCATTTCCATCCCCAGTATTTCCCCTCCCCCATTCGCTCTAGGGTGCTGATCTTTCTATTATTCATTAATAGTTTTTTTTAATGTACATGTTGATGTAATTCACTGTGGTATAGACATATAAACATAGGAAAGTTAAATCTGATTAATTCCATGACCTTTCCCTTTCTCATCCCTCCTTCTGTTTCCTCCCTTATTGTATTCATTTGATCTTTTCCTTATTTTGGATTAGCTTCCACATATCAGAGAGAGCATTCAATATTGGCATTTTGAGACTGACTTATTTCACTTAGCATGATACTGAGGCATATATATTTACTATCATTATATCTTCTTATTGTATTGTACCTTTTACCTGTATGTAGTGATACTCTTTGTGTCTTTTGAATAAAATCTGTTTGAAATTTACTTTAAAAAAATTTTTTTTATTGAGAAATTTATTTGTTGAATAATCATATAAGTTTTTTTTACACATTTATTAGAAGTATATAGCGATACAGGATACAGATGAGGGGGAAACATTGTCAAAACAGTAGCAATCAATGTGTATAAACTTTGTTATCCAGGGGTAATGCCAACGCATAGATAAACTACTATGTGTTTCATCTGTTGCAGTTTCCCCCAGAAGAACTCATGTGTTAAATGGGTATCTAGTGTAGGAATAACATTGGCTTCTGGGATGGTTCCCCCATCTTCCCAATCTCCAGACTCCTATGAGTTCTTCATATACCCTCCCCCTTCCCCATCCCCCCCTTCCCTACACCTCCAAGTTACCTAGGGAGCGTTCCCCCTGTTGCACTGAAAATCATTCAATTTGAGGTTTTGTTAGGTCAGCCGTCTGTC